>BMAV01003430.1:66077-105919 GCA_019973955.1 Trichonephila inaurata madagascariensis
AAAAATTTTTTTTTTTACACAATCCCAAAGTCTTCCCCCCCCCCATTTTTCAGAAAGACAATGGCTTATATTATGATAATAAATTGCTGACGCAAAAAAACGTTTTCGCCTTTAGGGTAATTCTTAATCTTTTAGTCGCCAATTCTGGAAATGGTTTAATGAATAGTCGCTAAATCTGGACTATCCTGTCTCCTGATGATCCTGTTCAGGACAATGGAACAAAATTATGAAATTATTGTGTATTATCATAGGTCCTTAAAAAGTGTGCAAAATTTCGAATTCATCTGACCTTTTAAAGTGGGAAAAGATCGAGTTCAAAGATTCCGTTACATACCAGTGAAAGGAAAATAATAGCATTCTAAAGAGAAAAAATTGATGTCTGAAAAACAAAAAGTGGAAAATTGAATGACTTTAAAAACAGATTTATGTAGAATTTAAGCTTCTAAAAAAAGCATAGTGAGAACATTCTGTTTGTTGTTTCTAATGCCACCTGATTGACAGTGTCAGATCGAGGCCCACAAAATTCATCGTGGCAAAAGGCTTGTTTTATGCCTGTTGTTCACCATGCAGGTGGTAGCAGGATTTGATTCGGTTTCACCCTGCTCTTGAGAAAGAAAACCCCGGGGGCCTCCTAGGTCGCTTCCCCTTCCACCAACCTCACTAGAGGCCTTGTGGCTCCATGAATATTTAAAGTTCATCAGATTTATAAACATCTGTCTGCGGGATTCAAACCCAGGCCGTAAGGCACGGCAGTCAGCGTCACTAACCACAAAATTTATACGAGCAGCATAAAAACATTCTAAAGAGAAGGAATTGACGTGAGTATCACACGATAACCTTTTCCACCAAAAGGGACATTGTGAAGATTGGGCAGAGGAAGTCCCTGAAGGTATCATTAATCAAACTATCCACATATATTCCACAAGATAATGATTGAAATTTCTCTCTGCATGGTTTGTGGGATTTTTCAGAAATACCAATAACGTGTCACAATCAAAATTTCATACAAACTTAAGTTACTCTTGCAAAACCGCGTAGATTTTCTTAAGCTCTTGCGCACATCATGCGGATTCTCTCCTCCATTCGATTGGCAAATCCAATCATAACACAATCAATTGCAGTGATGTACACAGACTTCTCTTATGGTTTATACATTCTAATAGACACGTAGACCAAAGTGTCAAGAGGTATCTCTGTGGTAAAAATTAAAAATCACTTGGTCTATGGGGTTACCCCCTCCCCCCTTGTGTATGCCATTAATCAGTTGCGTACATACTTCCTTTCGCATACTATATCCACGTTTTGAACATCCATTCTTTGCAGCAATCAAACCTTTCTTATGCTGTAAATTAATTTCCTTTCATCCCCTTGCTTCTAAAAACATTTAAAAAAGAAAGAAAGAAAGAAACCGTTAATCCCTGTATTTGACTCATTCTGAACAGGTACTCGCAAGTCGTTACTAATTAGCAGTCAATCATGGAAAAGATGAAAATGACTCAATTACTGCTGTTAGTAGGGTCGCCAAAACTAATGCACCTAACGGTAATTACATATTGTAGGTACCTCTAATATGTAATCACTAATGATCACTAATATGACAGTCACTATATATAATAACGGTTTTTTTTAAAGGTAAAAAAGAAGGGTAGCAGGGCCGGCTCTAGCATTTTTACCTCCACCCCTCTCTGCGCAAAGCAAAAAAATTATAATTTAAAGAGATAAATTGTTCCCATAGATACACACCTATGTATATTTATATTATTTTAATTCAAATACAAAATAATTTGAAATTAAGGACGTAATTACCTGTTATTAATTCAAACGAGTAAAAGCATGCACCGAGTTTTAGCATGCCAATTTCTTCTAAAAAGAGTCTACTGATGGTGGGGATCACAAACGTTTACTTTACATTATAATAACAACACTCAAGACTAAAATAAAACATTTCCTTTAACTCTGTATCTACAAAAAAATTCTTATTGCCCCTGTCCCCTTTTGAATAGCTAACACCAAACGTCGTATGGGTGAAAGAAATGTCCGTAGTGACCCCACTCTGGGATGGGGAGAAAGTTACTAGTGAAAGATGTTAAACTTTTCAAATTTCGCGTTTGGTTATATAAACCCGCATCGAGCTCTTAAGTTTCAACATAAAACTGAACTGATATTAAACATACAGAATGTAAAATAAGGAAGATAAATAAATGAAATATATACCAAATTCTCACTCAATATTATTTCAGAAAATATATCAACTTTTTGTAACAAAAATGTATAAATTTCAAATTCAATCCAAATGCCGCTTTTAGAATTTGTCGCCCCGGGCGAGGGTCTGGTTTGTCCGGCCCTAGAGCCGCCCCTGAGGGTAGCCACCTTGGCGACCAAAAAGAAAGGGTGGGCTAAAATAGGATTTTACCCAGATTCCGTTTTGTTGAAAAATTGAAGCGCTCGAAATAGAAGTTTGAGTTGAGTCCTCTCAGGCACATAATTCTGAAGTTAAACGACGAGGATTACATTTCATCTGATCTTCTAATCTAGATTCCATCATGACTCTCAGTCTCGCGAAAAGTTTAATATGCATCCGCTCCTCTACACTGCAAGTCTATAGTGACACCAGGACTTGAACTCAACATTATTTTTGTGACAGAGACATATAGCAAACTCGAATTTTGGTATCAGGATTCAAACTACTGGCTCGACTGTAAATTGCCGGCCGTAAGCTGTTTGCCATACCATACCAATTAAAATCCTATTTTAACCCACACTTTGTTTTTGAACATCTTGTCGCCAAGGTGGCTACCTTTTTTTTCTTAGCTTTAAAACTAGAATCTATAGCAGAGGTACACAACCCCTTTTTTCTGCTAGGCCGCATACATATGTCAGCTATTTCCCGCTGGCCGCATACGTATGTCAGTTATTTCAGGCGGGCCGCAACATGAGGATAAATGGCGGAGGGGGGGGGGGCCATGGTTTTAAACTCAGTTATTCATAATTAAAAATGTGGAAAATTGATCAAATTATTAAAATTTCTGTTTTGCTCTTTTTTTAATTATTATTTTTTGTATTTTTTTATTTTTGTCACTAACACTAAACTAGAAACATTTAAGAAACACTCCTTCACAATTTCTGCATCAGTAAACGGTTTCATATGATTACCAACAATATAACAAATTTCATAGGATGTGCCTTTCTTACGGCTGTGATATTACCACTGACAAAACACTTTGTTGCTGTTACAAAGACTATTCAAGAAAGTCTACTTATCACCTCTTGATAGAGATCTTCGAGGAAAAGTGTAATTGAAGGATTCCTGTTTATTGGTATTTTTAAATGCAGCACTTTCGTGACAAATCAAGCAATTACTGATCCATGTTTCTTTTTCACTACAAAATAGTTTACCTCCCAATCGTCTTGAATATACTTCGAATATTTTTCGCTTTCTAGATATGAAAGATAGTTAAAAATTAGTTCCACCCATAAAATTGTCGCTACTCCACTGTTGTCTGTTATCACTCACCGTAACCGTTCCGAATAGAAAAAGAATATCAATTCGTACCCGTACGACACCGACAGCAAAAAGCATAATTGATATATTTGATTTCTTGACAAAGAATTTCCCGCAAAATTTTTAATACAATGTTCTTAAATAAGTAAATTTCTTAGAGCAATGGGCCACACACACTTAAAAAGGCTCTGTGAGCCACAGGTTGAGTATCGCTGGTCTATAGCGACACTTGGAATCAACATTTTTTGTGTGAGAGAGACATATAGCAAACTCGAACTTTTGGATCAAGATTCAAACACCTGGATCGACTGTAAACTGCCGGCCATGAGCTCGATGTCATACCATACTAATTGAATTAACATGAATTAGGCGTATATAAAATCTGATTTCACCCCTTGTTTCATTTGCAGGAGCCTTCTATCTGTACATGGGCTTTGCTGTGGCAGGATTCATTTTCCTGTTCCTGATGTTGCCAGAGACCAAGGGAGTATCTTTGGAGGATGTCGAGGACCTTTTCGCCCACCCCTGGTGGAGGGATGCCACAACAAGTGCAGAGAAGAAAACCGTACAGTACGTACACATCCGGGGCATCAATCGCGCCTATGCACACGACGATTCTGAGGATGACAGCTGATTTCATTGACCCCAACTCATATTGCTCCTGGAAGGGAGATCATGTTTTTAAGAGACTTGACAGAGAATGCAAAGTCTGCTCTGAGAGGCTAATATCCCTGTTCAAATAAATTTGCATCACATTTTGTTGAAATAAAATACACACACAATAAATATATTACATATAAATACATAACTAAATTTTTCGAGTCACTTTTAGAGTGAGCAAAGGAATTTTGGAACTAAAATAAAAGTTATATTTGTATTTTTACAAGTACATTATAATAGAAAAAAAAATATGAATATTTTTATGCTAGTGAACTAATTATATAACAAGATATTTAACAACAAAATGATTTTTAATTTTATTTTTCCTCTTATTTATATATGTATGAAAACATTTGAATAGCATATAATTTTGCAACACAAAATTTCTGATGTATTGAACAGGGTGTTGTAAATATACACAGTCTGTTATCCACAACACTGAAGACAATGCACAAGAAGAGAAATTTGTATTCTGTTACTACTTCTTAAATTTACACTGAACTTTTGCTGATTTCTGTAGAATTTATTTTAGAGTTTTAATGATCTTATGTGATGCAATTTCATTTAGCAGATGTATGCATCTATGGGACATAAATGTGACAATGATTACACCCCCCTTCTTCTGTTTTCATGTCACTATTATCTCTTTTTAGTAATAATTCTGATCAAGCAATAAATTAATGATTTCTCTTTTCTAAAATTGTTAATTTTTTTTCAAGTTATATACAAATATAAATTTTTTTTCAAATTAAATCGCATGTATATCATGTATTTTTAACAGATTATAAATTCACTATTTTCTTGTCAAACAATGAAGTAAAATTTTGCTTTATAAAAATTTTTCATATTTTGAAGAATTTCTAATTTTTTTAAATGCATGACACATGACTTGTATTGAAGCAACTTTTTAGAACTTAACCTTTTTTAGACTTTACATTTTAGGAAAGTGCATTCTCTGGCTTTAGTCTCTTAAAATCATTTCCGTGAATTCCTATAGTTTACAGCCCAGTATTCTGTTCCAATTTGAAATTCCTCTCTCCTCAGAGTGTGATTGAGAACATTTTGAGGATTTCATTTGCAAAATTGTGTTTTAGTTTAAAATTATTGATACATTGTACAATTTACGACCCAAATTGAATCGAGGTTATACGTGTCATAAGTTAATACCATTCAATTCGAAAATATACATTTCTTTCAGTTTTTTTAAGTGATGAGGTACTTTGTGCCTTTTGAGAACAAATGAATATTAAGATTGAAATCTGCAGCAATACTTTTTAAAGAGCTTAAAATTGTTTTCAGCTGGTTGTTAACTGATAGCGTAATTAATAAATGCAAAGTTTTTAACAAGTTTTTTCCATAATAGTTTAATTCTCTTTATTTGATTTGTAATAGAATGTGCCTCTGAAACCACAAATATGAAGTGCCACGTATTTTTGTACTCTAAACCAAATTAATAGACTGTCAATATATCAGAGTTAATATTTTCTATGATCTTAAAAATTACAAGCTATGAATATTTTAGGTATTTAAATTTTTAACATTAATATATAGTATTGACATTTTACATCAAATTAATGCACCTCTCTCTTGTGCGGAAGTGCTTCTTGCAATATTTCTTTAAGTGAACTCTCTTTTTTTTTTGACTGCATCAAAAAGAGGTGACATTAAACCACAACTTTACTTACTATCAATCATTTTAAATTGATTCTCAAACACTTTTGCTAGTACTTCAAGAATATCTGCCCTTTTTATACTCCCTATTATGATGTAATCCTTTTCTTATCGTATTCCTTTATTTAATTTTTTATTTCTTCTCAGTTTCTGGAATTAACTATGTAAAACAGGGGCATAGTTACAGCTGCATCGACCGTATCAATGATATGGGGCCCCAAAACATGTCAGCAAAAAATTGTCAAATACTAATGGACCCTCAAAAAAGCCCCCAAGGAATTTTGATATAGGGCCCCACTGAGAACTAGTTAATCCAGTGGTGAAAAAGCTAATGCACGATACTCAAAACAATAAATACAATTCTTAAAGTATGCAATTGCCCAAATATGATATTACAAAAGATATTCTTTCTTTGATGTGGTTTTATGTAACCTCTTTATGCCCAAAACATGGATAAAATTTAAAGTGAAGGAATTCAGTCATTTTTTTTATTAATTAATGAAATTTTCAAGATGTTTCTACCTTGGAATTTAAATTATAAACCGAAATAAAAAAAAAAAGTGTTGTACTACATCTGCTCCACAATCTTGTTATTTGTTAGATTAAGTATTACATTAAATTTGATTTCTTGTAATGCTTATAATTTTTTTTAAATTTTATAATTAGTTGAAGACTATATAATATTTGTAGTACTAAGATTCGGTTTTTCAAACTCAGTTTGTAAATTTTTATTCCAAGATGTAAATCGCTGGTGAAACATAAAATAAATTTTTAGTATTTTTTCTACAGCCAATTTTAACAATAAAAAATTATTCTTTGGTCAATAGAAACAAATGTTTCCCATAAATATCTACTGTATTTTCAAAATGTAAAGTGGACTTCTAAAGAATATTTTGAATCTAGTAATAGATATCTTCTATAAGAATGTATTGTATGGGAATACGATGTTATGATATTTATATGTACATCGAAACAAAGAGAAAAACATGAATTCTGAACGTTCTTTTGTTTAACAAAACAAAAATTCCTCAAAATGGGACCTGTCTATCTCTTTCCCATCATATCTATCTCTCCGAGTCCTTTAATCGAGATATAAATTTTTTTTTCAAAAATCCAAGTGAACATTCCCTATGTCATTGTGGAGTGAACAAATTCAATGTCCATTCTGGTGAAGTCTAGTCATTTTATTTTAGAATGTAGTGATTTTTTTTAGAAATCTTGTCTCTCATTTTGATGCTCGTTGCTTTAAAAGTAGATAATCTATTTTGTGGAAAAACGAGTGAACTTAGCGTTGTAGTCTTCAACAATCACTTGTAATACAGTGATTGTGTTCAAGTCGTATAACTATCGATAATCGTTACTGCTACTTGACGACAAATCAGCTATTTGATCAAATGGCAATCACGATGATCTCTTAACTTTTTCTCTGTTCCATAAAAGATGGATTCCATGGAATTCTATTGGAATCTGTGTTAGACTTTTCAATTTTGGAAGAAAGCTTTCATGTAGGTCTATTTAATCTTTGTAGTGTGCTTGGCTTTAGCCTTTTGAATGATACATTCTGTGTCATCAAAGAAAATGTTTTCACTATAAGAAGAGAAACAACTAAACTCTAAAAGTGAATGGATGAATAAAGTTATTTTATCTAATAAAAGTGTTCAAGGAAGAATACTGTATAGGGTGCTGTTCAACAGTTTCCTGTGATTTGGAATGTAAATTAATCTTGTTTTCCTTTTTTTCAAAGAAAACGCTAATTATTATGGATTATGATATCGGCAAGAGGTTGTATTTTAGGATATTTTAGAAATCTTGCATTTTACAAAGAAATTGTTTTTTGTTTTTCAAAATTTTTATTTGATGGAGAATTTTCCTTTTTAAGAATAACTTTATTCTGCAGGCAGTTAACTGCATTTTTTTCCTTAAAGATTACAATATCGATACACAAGATTACAATTACAATAGCCCCCAACTCAAAATTGTGAGAGAACCATAATACTTTTCACTATTTCAGGAATTTTTTATCAGTATTTAATATTCGTTTTTATGAGCTAAAGATAATAAGGGTTCTTAGATATGAGTCTAGTCAGTCTTTGCATAACATGGATCTTTGAGCTATTTTAAATTCTACATTTTGAACTTCGTTTTTTTTTTTTTTTTTTCTTTATCTCTGTTAAAAGTTAATTTCTATTCTAAATCTAGTTCACAGATATGATAGGATTATACAATTATACTAATCTGTAAACTATTCAAAGTTCCTTATCGGGGCGAAAGTAAGTTTTGACAATTTATCCAGCACAAAATAAAAACATTTTACAATTTGATGCATTGCATTTACAGTAAAAAAAATACAGCATTTATAGCCTATGAATAAAACACGATACATACTTATAAAAATTTTAAATGTGTGGAGGAATTTTTTTCCCTTGCAGTTTTTCATATGAAAAAAAATTTTTAGAATTGTCAAAAGAAAATTTTGTTTAATAAATACATTTTCCTTATTGAAAATGATCCTAAAACTAAATTTAATATATATATATATATATATAATAAAACATTACAAATAATAAAATAGAATTGGATCAGGATTTAAAAAAAACTCCTGAAAATAAAATTAAAAGTTTTTTCATATTTTTGGAAAGATAAAGAACATAGTATTATTACACCTTCTTTTAAAAATTTAAATATTCATAATATCAAGGAAGACATGGGTCTTAAAATACCTCAAAAATTAGAATTCCTGAATAATTTTGGGGTTATAAAAAAAACCCATGTGTTGAAAGCACCTTTATGATTTTATTACTAATATCAATAATTGTAATTGCCTCGTGTGAAATTCATTTAAAGTAATAGTTGTAATAGATCTGCAGGTGAGAATCTTATTCTCAGTCAGCAAAATTGCCTTGAGTGGATTTCAATGACATAAATATATATCTATGTTGTAACTGTGTTAAACTTTTAAGTTCTTTTTGATACATATTTTGAATCTTCTCTTAGAGTATTGATATTTTGATCTTATCTAATTTACGAGTCATTTAGTGATTTTTTTTTAATCGTAAAATGTGCATTTTATATTTCAAAGATTTTTTTGGAATGTTTTTCTTTGTGTTTTTATATGATTTTTCTATTGGTGTGTTTTTTTGTGCTGTTGCCTTAATACATTGTTTTCAAACATTTTTTTTCCAAATTAATTTCATTACCTCTAATATTCTTCAGTTCACACTATATCACTGCCTAATGTGATTGTTACAAATTATCCCTGTTTAAAATTTTAAGAGTACCATATTTATGCACAAAAATATCAATTTTAAGTTTTCATAACATAATCTTTGAACATTTTGATTTTTTCAGAAATGCACAATTTTCATTTTTAATGTATATGTATATATATTTTTTACTTATTAAAGCTTATATTTAGTAAAATATTTCTTCCCTTCAAACTAAATGTAAATTATTGTAAAAAGAACTTTAGTAAAGTTAAGTCATTCACACATAGCTATCCCCAAAATATCCATGTGTGTGTTGATTAGTGTCTTACCGACGGCTTTCATTTTAAATATGCTGACTTTGTGACTAACACTTTGTGTGTGAGTGTTCTACTGCTGATGTAGTGAACATATTGTGATACGTTGTTGTGCTTATATTATCCTAAGTTATTGTATTTTACATCTCTGCATGAACTGCATTGTGAGAATGACTTTTTACTGAAAAGCGTGCTGCTGAAAGTTCTGTGTTAGTAACCACTTGATGTATGTCTTGTGTGTTATACGTTTCCTGTTGTCTGTCTTTAGCTTGTATGCAAAAAGTTTCTAAGTAATGTGGATTTTAGAAAATTTTTGAGAATATTTTTTTTTTAAAGGATCTTTTATGATTTTATTGTTAAATGTAAGCTTAGACTGTTCTAATTTGTCAAGATGCAAGTTTTGAGAATGATTCATTTTTAATTATTAATTCATTCTTAAAAATAATTTGTGAACTTGATGTGATTATTATAAATTTATTGGGATTTTTTTTATATTGTCTTTACATTAAAGAAAAAATTAAATTGTTGCTCCACTGTAAGCAATGTTAAAAAATGATCCAAATAGTCTTCAACAGTTTTGAAAAAGTATGTTAAAAAAAAATTCAGAAATAGTCTCATTTTGATTTTATTAGCTAATTGGCACAATTTTAAAAGTATTATTCTGATTAATTAATACAGTTTTGTATGTACATCATTAGTTATCTGCAAAACTTGAATGTTCCTATTTTCAGTAAATAAGTGCAAAGTTACTTTTAATTTAAATGGGAAAAAAGAGACGATATCAGTTTATTGTTTAAACTTTTTAAATTTTTTTTGTAGGGTGATATGGAGTAAGGTCTGGACATTCACAATAGCTGTTCTTTAATTTATCACTAAGCTATATCAAACATACTCTATCGATATTTGAAATTCCTTTGCATTTACTTTTTAATTTCTTTTACCTTTTATAAAATTATATATATCTATAATAAAAATTTAATTTAAAAGAAATTTTAAGTGGAAAATTTTCAGAGATATACAACAGCAAGAGAAAACGAATTTTGGATACAAATTGGATGCATATATTAAAAGAGTGAGAATAAAATGAATTGCATTAAATATATTGGGAATTGTCTTCTTTAAAGCTGTTTTAATGGCGTATTGTTAAGATAGTTTTAACCAAAATACTGTTTGATGATTTACATGTTTTATACATGATTAAATTACGCTTATACAACTTTTGCTACAATGGTTTGAAAGGGTGCAACCGATTGCATAATATACGAAAACGGAAGAAAGCTTTTGAATATTTCAAACCTTTTGAGTCTTTTCTGAAATTCTTTTATTTTTTTACAATTTTTCAAAAACTTATTGAGACTTTTGGATCATTTTTTATGTTGAGACATTTATACCTGTAGTTAGCATTACTATTTTGTATCTCTTAATAAAGAAATGCAATGAAATTTTACTATGGTCTAATGGAATGACAGTTGATGTTATCTGCGAGAGAAAACACTTGTTGAATGGAAAAATTTTATTTGATATTGCCTTTGTGTGTTTCAAAGTATATTGCATAAAAATGAATTTAAGATTAAATTAATATTCTGACAAATATTAATCTGTTTGGCACAAATTGTTAATCTTTATGATTTTTAAAAATAGTTTATAGCTGGTTATGTACTTTGTCCAGGGATTTTTTTTTTATGCATACATGTGTATACTGTATTTTATTAGAGGAAAAAGAAATTCTCTGTGTAGTTCACAATTTATATTTAAAAACAATATTTTTTTGAGTGATGAATAAAAACATATTCAGTTAGTTATATTTTGAATTTTAATTTTATCTTTTGTTTTGTCTGTTAGAAACTAAAATTATAAGAAAAAGAATGGATTAAATTCACTGTTTTAAATAATTCAATAAATCACATATTTGAAACAAAGAAACTTCAAACTTTGTCTAGTGAAAATCTGGAACTCCAACACTCAAGTTCAGTAACAGTTTAATTTGTTTAAAAAAAATTTTAAATGATAAAAATCGTTCTTAATAAAATTTGATCAGTTTAGCTTCAATTCTACAAAAATTTCTGCAATGAGTTTTACTTGAAATAAAACTTTTAAACACTTTAAAAAACATAACACAAATGCTTTGTTAAAAAATATTCATTGTAGTATAAAGTTAATTTTTTAAAAAAAAAGAAAAACATCATTTACAAAATATATATTATTATTGTGTACATAAAAAAATCAGAGCAGTAAAAGGTTTCTTCATAATGATAAAAAGAGCTAAAATTAAATTTTGTAATTGTTTTTAAGAGAAAAAAAAGTGTTAAAAATAAGTGTTCCTTTCTATTGTTCTTTCTTTAAAATGCTTTGATGGCCCACAAGATGGCACTACTAGTTATAAAAGTCACTTGATGTATCATATTTTCCTGTATATAATCCGCGGCAGTTCTTACGGCGAATAATCCAAAATATAAACTGCCGATAATGAGTGTCATATAAGATAAAAAAATACACAATATATAATTGAAAATAGAAGTAAGAAATTGTACAGAAAAAATTTTTTACTATGAAACGTCTTTTTAAATATGTATGATAATATTTTTTACGATAATCTCAATATAAAACAAAAAAATTCTTTGCTACTGCCATCTATGTTTTGAGTTGTTAAACAAAACATTCCACGCGGAAAAAATCTTTCTTTTTTTTTTCAATTTAGCAGGTTAACAGCAAAAAAATTAAGATCGAGACTGCTTTCCCACTGTCTCTTTCTTTTAAAAACCTTTTATTTATTTCTTCCTCTAATTCTGGCCAGTGAGGTTTTCCACGACGATCGGCATTTTAACGTCGATCACAATTTTCGAAGTTGGTCTTGTTTTTTCTCCACAAACGAATATTCAATTCGTCAACATTGAAAAACACCTCGCAGCTTCCCGATTTCGGTAGCCTTCTCAATAACTTTTAACTTGAAGTTTGCAGTGTAACTCTCTCTCTCTTAACGCTTTCGCTCAACACGATGAAAACTTTCAAAGGACGTAATAGCTCTAGTCAAGAGAAAACTGGAAATGGCGCCAGCGACTAATAACTATTTTTCCATCCGAGGAATCGAATTCGTTTTTGAATGTAATTGGACAAAAACTAGTTATGGGGCTGAAATACATCATCCGAGTCATGAAAGCGCCATCTGTTATTTATTTTATAAAACATAAACGGCATTTCTTTCAAAACTTTATTGTTAGCTTTTCTAATGGAGAATGTTTTTTCTCAGATAATCCGCGGTGGCGTATAATACGCACAACGAAATTTGAAACTTTTTAAACACATAATCCGCGGATTATATACAGGAAAATACGGTAATTGTATATTTAAGTTTCATGGCTTCTACTGCTCTGGTAATAAATTAAACTACTTCAGCACAAATTGTTTATTCGATAATTGTTCAAAACTGGAGAAAAAAAACAAACTTATTCTTTCTTCGAATAGGACCGGCAAAGAAGACAACAAACCTGAGCTCAGAAATTAGTAGAAAAAAGCTCTACTTGGTTTGTCTTTTGCTTTGTTTTAATTTTGCTAATTGCATGTTTATTTGCTTTATTGATTTTGCTGTTTGGTTCATGTTCAATGTTCACGTCTTTTTGCTTTTTTCCCCCTTGCTTTAGTTTGCTGGTGATGAAAAGCTCTGCTTGTATAATAATGCCAAAATTCCAGTGACAAAAAAAAATGCATTTCCTTAAATATAGTATATATATTTTGTTACAATTCTATAAAAAAATAGAATTTATTTAATTTGTATTGAACATTATTATTAATTTTAATAAAAAAAACTCATAATTATTGTGAAATTAATCATTTTTGGTTTTTAAAAAATAATTTATTTACGTATTATTCGGAGATTGAGAGAAGGCTTGTTAATATTTAATGTTAATTAAATTTTGCTCTTCAATAAATATTTATTTATCTAACAAAATAGTTTTTGAAGTTGTGTTAAATGTTTTATATGATTCGTTGCTTTGAATGTGGCAACAATGATTCTCAAGTAAAAATTAAATAAAGTTAAAGTCTCTTTTATTTTTATTACTTGAATTTCGCCTATGAAGGAATTGAGAAAACTTAGGAATAAACTCTTAGAATTAAACTCTGAATCGTAAATGAAGTGTAATAAGACTAAAAATATGTTAAATACAAAGAGCACATAAATGATATCTCTAGCTTCGTATTCAGATGTGTAGATTAATAATTACTTTTATGTAGTATAATACAAAACAGGCAGCCGAAAAAATCTAATGAATTTTACTAAAACTTAATGTGAAGTCTGATGTTTCTTAAAAGCGAGCTAATGTAAATTATTTTTACTAGAAAAGCGGGAACATTTTAATTCAAATTCTTATTCTTAACTGGAATTCTTAAACTCAGTAAAAGGAATTCTTATTCTTCATGCATGTGAACGATTTATTTTTGTTTGTCCTTAAATAAATATGCATGGCTTTTTCTGCTGCTCCTTTCAAAGCATGTCTAATAATATTTTTGTTTTTTTGTTCCGATCAACCTGTGTGCTCTTTTCTTTTGTTCTTTTTTATTTTGATTTTGCGTAGTTGCTGGGATTTATTTATTTTTTTTTTAATTTTTATTTTGCATACAGATGCCAGACAGCTGTAGAAGATTTGAAACTGTCATCCATTGAAAAAAACCAGGAAAATCATTGGAAGAAATAATAAGGGCATTTCGAACATATTTGCATTGTGCAAATATTTAACAAAATGAACAACTACACAAACCTTGGGATTTTCTTAAAATTTCGCACATGCGTCAGTGGGTCTGGAAAAAAAAAATGTCTATGGAATGAAGATAAAATGAGTTTGAGAGGACCATTGATTATCTGAACAGACTATAAGATTCGTCTTAGACCAAATTTTGCTTTTATTGTTTTTTAAGACTGCAGTACTGCTTCATGTTGAAGTGACTTAAGACATTTCAGAGATTATGTGAATCGATATTTCGTTTTAAAAGTTCTATTTTCTGCTATCAAAATAATCTGGTGTAATATTGTTGAATCTGTTAAACGAGTGTAAATATTTTATATTGTATCAAATGTTTGTACATGAATTCCAGATTGTATTATATTGCTTATCGTGAATCGTAACAAAAATTTGAATACAAATAATATGTTTTTTTTTTTTTTTTGTTTTTTCTTTTATATGAAAAAAAAAAGAAAATTCATCAAAATTTTTAATTGTTCTAATTTTTAGAGCAATAAAATATCCATATTTTCTTAAGAATTAAAAAGATAAGTATAATAAATTTTGGATGAAAAATTATCGTAGTTATACATGGAAATTGCACGAAGCTTTTAAATTGTACACATTTGCAGAAATGCCTTTCATTCTGCTACACTGATGTCCAAACCTAAAGATGAGTTGTGTTGTCTAAAAAAAAGTTTTCCAACGATCTTGTATGTCTAAACAATTAAAAATAGATGTAAAAATAAAACTCTAAGATTAATATGTCTAGTCTTTTCCTTTTTTTTCCCCTTCAAAATTTGCCATTTTTTATTCGTTTCGGATTTGTTCGGAATTATTGACTGATTTGTCTTTGAAACCCTGGAAAGAATTTTCAATTTGAAATGCCCGCCTAAGTACGGTAGATGACTCCATAGTGGGATGTTCTGGATACAAGTGGGTGTTCGTTTTTTATTTTCAAATCAGTTTTCATCAGGGACCTTATTAAAAAAAATTAAACTATTTGAACGCATTTAGTGCAAATTCTATGCATTCGTATTTTTTAATTTCAAATTTTCAGTGTACCTACACTTTTGTTTTTTAGGCCTTAATTATCATTTCAAATAAACTGTTATGATAATTTCTTGTTATCCTATTTGCAGTATCACGTATGGTATAGATTGTTGAAGTTATAAAAATGTGGCAACAGATATTGTTTTTAAACTGTTTTATTTAAAAAAGAAGCATGCACATTGTTGAATAATTTTTACACATTTTTCTCAAAAACGCACGTTTATAATCACATGAATACATGCATAAACTCAATAAATAATCAGGATTTTCTATGTACATTTGTAATTTCGATATTTAATTTTATTTCTCGTCTAGCAACCGTTCTTTTAACAGATAAAAATTCTTAGAATTACGGTTTGTATTCTATTTGTCTTTAGGTATTGGATTTCGGTGTAACTTCTAAATTAAAGAATTTTTAAAGAGTGTTTTATATGGGCAGCTTTAGTGTATTTATCTTGGATGTCTATAATAGTTTGGAAAAAAAATTCTGATTTGATATCAGGTGATTTGTGAAGATTTTGTTCTGTGAATTATTCTATGATTTGTACAGTTATGTAATCTAGGAAATTATTAGTATTTGTAAATAATGAAAATGTACCAGTTCTGTTTACAGTTTATGTATGTAACATATTGCACATTGAATGTTTCGTTTTTTGTATGTTCAAAATATCACGTACCTCTATGCCAGTGGCTCCTAAACTTTTCCCACTCTTGCTCATTATATTAAGTGTTATATTTTACGATCAAGTGAATATATTTACATTTCTAAAAGATGTAAAAACAAAAAATGTTAACGCAAAGTTTTCGTAGAATTCTCGTCAAAATATTTTGTGTTAACACAGCTATTTTTGTTGATAGAAGATTCACAAGTGATATTTTTTGGATACAATACCTTTTACATTACACATATGTAATGTAATTAAAAAGATGTTGCCAGTTATTCTGAGAATTTTATAACTCTGCTGGTGGGGTACGTGTATAACTGTTTGAGACGACCATTGCTATACGCAATACATGTGCAATGAATGAAAATATTTATAATTCAAAGTAATATAACTTATTAATTATATATATATTTATATATGATGCAATCAATGTATATTGAATTGTATTGCTGTTTTCATGTCTTTTTGTCTTTGTTGAATCGGAGTTGATATATAGGGTTAGTGCAATATTAATGTGTTCTTGTGTGTGTTACATCGAAAAAATATTACAACGATTCTTTTCTTTTGTTTTTATCAAATAATGACTTTATTGTGTTTTGAAATATGGGCAAAAAAAACGACGAATTAAAAAAAAAAGTCAATTTTTTTAAGGCGATTTTAAAATGTAGATTTTTCAGAAAGTACGAATGACGAAATAAAAATTTTAGCCAATATTGTTCGTCGTAATAACCAGTGAAACAATATCTACTCAAAAAATTTTTTTAATAAATTTTAATTAGATTAGCTGGAGAAAGTGAAAAACTACATAATTTTCGAAAATAAAATTTCTAAGCCCTTTTCAAGTAATATTCTGACAAAAAAAAAGTAATGTTTTTTACCAAAAAAATGGCTAAAGATTCGATTTTGTAAAAGATTAACTGTAAGCGATCAAAAATGCGTGATTGCGATATTTTTATTCAACAGTAAAAGTGAAATGATTTTTTAAAATTCTTTTAATGGTAATCCTTTTTAATTATGTGAATTTTTGGAAATTATTGCGATTTTACCAAATTGGGTGTCGCCCATATTTTCAAAAGACATTTTTAGACAAGTTTTCTTGGTAGGCAACGATGAAATTGTGCTTCTAATATACTGTAACTGTAACCATTCCAAAGTGTTAGCACGAGCTTCAACAACCATGAGGCACCCAGAGAAGCATTCCACTTCAAAAGAATTCTAAATTCTATTGAATGTGATAAGTAGTCTGATTAAGAGTATTGTTGAGTCTGATGGCTTTTTCTGAAGCGATTTCACCTTTTGCTGGAAATGATTACTTGTTAGATTATTGTTCGTGGTCTGTACTCGGATTCTCGAGAATGTCTATAATTCGAATATTTAATTTAAATACTCCGTAGTGAATTGATCTCAATATTCGTCTGCTTCGAGATAGATAATAAAAATATTTGTGATATACCGTCAATATTATTGAAAAAGTCCATTTATTATGATAACTTTAGGTGCTAAATTCTTGACTTTCACCATTGAATTCAAAACTGATATTAGATTTGTACTTGTTATTCTACATGTAAAATTTAGGTAAAAATTTCAAATTTGATAATTAGGTAAAGATGTTCAAATATATATTAAGGTTCTTCAAAATGGTTTTCAAAATTAAAAAAAAATTATGTATTATACATGTATGTTTAAATCAAGTGTATTTTGCTTACTTATATGGCTACAAATATATGTATTTTTTAAATGAAAGTTTCTGTAACAAACAAAAGTTGGCAATAGTGAAGCTCATGAACAAGTTGACTGGAAACATGTGATGGAAGTTATCATGTGACTATGAGGTCACGTGAATTTATATCATTCGTTTAGTATTAAGGTGTTAGACCTTATTATAGTCTGGATAGGTATATTAGATAACTGTAATTTAAATTTACTCATTTTTCTACACTTTCGCTGAATTGCATTTAAGAGTCTTCGATCTATTCATGCTTAATTTATAGAGTAAAAATATCTGTTTTTACTTGAATAATATAGTTGTAAACACAGAAAAAAAATCCAATATAATTAATCATGTATTCATCTTTTAAATATTATGAGGTGTTCTTTCTTTCGAAAACCACCTCCATGTATCATCATCTTATTTTAAACGCGAAATATTTGTACAAATTCTACATTCAAATGAATATCATTATATATAGAAAAAATTAATGGAGAAGATTAGAAAAAAAATCTGTAAAAATTCTTACTTTCCTATCATTGATCAAAATTTATGAAATCTTAAATATTTGTGTGAAAAATATATGTAACAAAAGTAATATGCTTATATTTATCGGTTTTAATCCAATTTTTATTAAATATACTCAAGAATAAATATATATTTTTTATATCTTTCTTTTGTCAATACTGATTTCGGAATTATTTGATTTTAAAAATAGCGCGGTAAAAAAACTCTCAGTGAGTCAAAAAGAGGAAGAATCATTGAAAGAAATATTTATATTTTTCTCCAAATATTGAGTAAAAAGCAAAATGAAAACCACTAAAAAGAATTATATGTAAATTTAATGAAGATTAGTAAAATACTGTTACATTACACTTAGTAAATCAACCATAATTATTGAAATAAATCATTTTAAATACTTAGATGCAAGTATTGATATTCTTTTTGTCAAATTATTAAAATTTAAATGAAATTCGTTTTATTATGAAAACGTGAGTGTGCGAATAGTTCACAGACCAGTAGAAAAAAAAATGTGAAACCGCTTTTCTATAGATTGGTGCTTTGAGAGTTCTGTTTTTCTTAATTCTTTATAAGGCTATGCCGCGTTGAATTGGATGAGAAAGGAGTGAATCTTTTCTAAAAAGTAATACCAAATTCTGCTTTTTAGGTTTCTTCCTACACATACTTCCTTAGAATAAGTTCGGAAAAAAATATTTATTTTAGCAATAAATCCGTCCTACCCTTAGCAAACACATTATATAATTGTATACAAACCAAATTTATTTTTAGTGGAAATTTTTTGTAATTTAGTTTCATTTGAAATATGTATTTTAATGGTTAAAATTTATGATGAAACTAAAAGATTTTCTGAACTGTAAGAGAAACAGAAATGTTATTCAGTGCGTTTTGTTTTGAATTGAGCTGATGTTTATATGTATATCGCAGATAAGTTGATCTTGTAAATTCTGCTTTTTGAACAAAATGTCGCGCGTTTCTAAGAGAGCGTTTCAGGACAACAACAAATATTGTGTCGTATATGTAGATAGTGAAAACAATTCTATTCTATCTTGTATCGAACAAATAAGTAATTTAAGATACAGTGAAACCTCTTCATATGGCACCTCACAAAAAATGAGTTATTATTTTATAGATCTATGTGTTAATTTTTATATAATAATTATTTTGATAAGTTGATACCCTGAGTTATATAATTGTAAAAAATTGAATTTCAGTTCATGTAAGTGAAAGAATAATAGTTTTAAGGAATCTCTTCTTTTTTTTTTGAAATTTGCACATATCTTAAAGATTATTTTATGAATATCTAAGTTGAATTTTAAAGTAATGAAATGTGCTAATTTTTTAAAATAAATTTTTTAATTAATTTAAATATTGATTATTAAATTTGAATTGAATAAATTTATTTTAGTTCTTTTAAATTTAATATGAAACCTCTTTCTATAAAGTTATTTTCCTTTTCTCAAAAAAAAAAAATCAATTTTTTTTTATTTGTGACTTTGGCGATTTTATTTGTTCCAGAAATCGTTTCAAAGCAACCAGAAGTAATATTTATTTATTGTAAATTTATCATTGTGTATCGATCCCCTTTTTTGTTTTGTTTTTGGAATGGGCTGAATTTATGACCGTCACGTGACAAAAGCAATCACGTGTTCTTTATTGAATTAAACTAACTTGTACTTGTTCGATTTGCAAAATTCAGGAAAATTTCATGAAATAAATTTTAATATTAAAATGAAATATTATTTTATACGTATATTTTTAAATCAAGTGTATTTTGTTTACTTTTGTGCTTTATTATTATTGACAAATATGTACTTCTTTTAAAGAAAGTTTCTACTAAGATCAAAGTTGGCATCAGTGAACCACACGAACTGATTCTTTGAAAACACGTGATTGCATTTATAGTACGACTATGATGTCACACGAATTTACGGATTGGTTGGCCTGAAACACGTGATTGTAGTTATCGTGGGACTAATGACGTCACATGAATTTCGCCCATTCACACTGTAATTAATTATTAATGCTTACTTCATATCAAATTATGAAACAGAATATTTTCTGTTTGAACATAAATACCTTCGTTTATTTAAGGACCCCTTTAGGAATGCACAGTTTTTTGTTAGAAATGAGAAGAGGTTTGACTGTATTGGTAGAGTACCTCAATATAATCTTTGTGTATGTGTGAGTAGTGTATTTCTAAATACTGTGCTGTAATACCTCTGCCGAGCACCAGCTCGCTCTGTAAGGCCGCCTCAAGGTCCAAAGCAATAAGAGAATCCGTCTTCTTAGCCTAGAGATTGTCGTAGGGAATTCCGAGTCAAAGTACACTCTTTTCTTTCATTTCTCAGTTGTTGCTTTCTCTCTTTCACGCCAGAGCTGTACTTATTTTTCCAATATTCCAATAAACGCCTGGGTGAAAAGCGTTGTTTGTATTTCTTTGTCCATTAACACTCATTCATTACACACACACTTTGAAAAAGAAATTGTAAAGTAAATTTCCTTAATGACGTCACACTTTGTAGTACATGCGACAAATTAGTAACAGCAGCACAAAGAGCTGCATGATTGCTTATAAGCGTCACATTTGATATAGAGGGCTATTGGTGACATACTACATTATTTTGAACCATGGTAGCCTAGTGGTCAAGGAAACGGACTCGTGGCTGGCTTGTCATGAGTTCGAGCCTAGTACCGCTGAAGGAGCTGGTGCTAGTTAAATATGTCGAGGCTCAAATTCCTCGTACAAGCATGGTGTGGCAGATATAAAAGTGAAGCCCTATTTCAGATGTCGTCCTCGTCACTTGACTGGAAATCCATTCTTATGAGATCATTCACAGGTTCGAAATGCACAGCTAACAAGCAATTCTATCAAATGAAACCAGTAGGTAAATATTAATGCCATGCCAGCGAGTGATCACCGAAGATTTTAAAAGTCATTGCAACTTATTGGATATATCATCCTAAGAACTTTCAAATCCAACAATTGAAATTTAGCGGTGATGCGGAGTTAATACGTAAGTAATTTCTTAGGACTCTATATAATATTATGTCAAACAATTTAATAAAATGTGTAGCGATAACAGAATTTGAAAAACATGGCGTCCGATGCATGTTTGTGTTTTGAGTCAGAAGAACAGTTCGAAAACTCTAAGAATTTGAGCGAAATTCACAACACATTAAAACTCCGTGTTATTATTTAAAGAGAAACAATTATTTGATCATACACAAGGTGAAAATACCAAATTTTCGGTATCGTGGATCGGAGGTAGTGTATTGATGGCAACGTAGCTTGTTCGAAAAGATGAGGCGTATATATGAAAACATTAAAAATATTATATTCAAAAATTAAAGGTCACTTCACGCAGTCTTTTCTCTATCCTTAGAATGTTAAAAAAAGAATAATTTTCAGAAATATTTTTAAAAAATTGACCCAACGTAATTTTTGTATGAGTATTTATTGCATTATAATTATTTTAATGAGAGCATTTTAAATATGTTTTGCATAGTATTTTTTTAAATTCCTACGTGAAATAACATAGAAAAAGTTTTCAAAAGATAACTCATGTACATTTTACGTCATAATTTTTTTTTTTTGAATATTATCTTTGACGCACACAAAATTTCACATTAAAATATTTGTTTGTATATTATTAATAGGTGTACAACGTTTCAAACTTATAAGAAGGGTAGAATTTTCAGAAATGCTCCTTTCATGTTATAATTTACGCTTTTTAGAAATAAGGGCCATTGTTGGGATTGGCTAAAATACTTCTAATATAGCAAAAATAGTTACTCATGAATTGAAGCCGCTTCAACTTATTTATTTTTTATTTGTCTCGCTTGTTTATTCATTTAAAATATATGGCAACAGATTTTTTGTTTTGTCTTGATTATTTGTGTGTGCAATATGTCCTTACTCGAATCACAAATTGTGGAATAAAATTAGGTATGTTTAAATTTTGTTTTTGTGAAATTCTTATTCTGTCGAAATTCTATTCTTAATGATCTATTCTAAGCTATAAATTTCTGTTCTTAAATTGATTAGATTCATTTTTTTAATCCCAATTTAAAACGTACAGTTGGCTCTATTTAACTTAGCATCTGTATAGCCACAAGAGTAAAAACTTAAATTGCGTTAGAAACAGAAATAGTCGCGGTTTATTTTCCAATCAAAGTCATAAAATAAATTTTTTCGCAGATTTTCATAAAGTGACCCCCTCTCCTTAGAAGGATTTTACAAGTCTGAAAAATTCTTATTCAGAGTACACCTTTTCTTGAACTTTACTTATGAATACGAGAGAAGTAGTGAATATTAGTGTCGCCCAATTCCAGCAAAACGAGGGCTACGGGTGACGGACCTCGCCATCTTGAACCATGGTCAAGTGACGAGGACGACACCTGAGCTGGCAACCTCCTCTCCTAACTACCACACAACACCAAGAGGAGGTTTGAGTCTCTACACGGCGAATCTTCAACCGCAATGAGTTCGAGTTCATGACACGAGTCCGTGACCTTGACCAATCGACCACCGTGACCTAGACTTACGACCGGAAAAATCATTCGATCTGTCTATTTTTACATTGTGGGATTTTAAGTTGGGCATTTTTTTTTGGTACACATGTATGGCTATTTATTTTTCGTATTCTATGTCAGGGGTGTCCAACACGCGGGCCACACGTGGCTCCCCAGTACATAAGTTGCAGCCCACCGACTCTTTTTTTAAAAAAAAATTTAAGTATCATGTTTTTTAAAGTTTTTTCAGTTTGAAATTTATTTGAGGGGATATATATATACAATGTATTTGCCTGTTACCTGTTCTTGTTTTAAAATAGATCCTTTTTGAGATAATAGAAATGTCCTTTAGATTAAAATAGAATTTTATTTTATCAAACAGTTACATTGGACTTTTCTATAATAAATTACTTTTTTAATAAATTCCGAATTGCATTATGCATACATATCTTTTACTACGCGGATAGTAAAGGATTCTCTGTGTGTGCGACTTTCATTTCTCCTCCTTTTCTGTTTGGAGTGCCCAAAAAGTAAGAGACAGTCAGAGATATTTTTAAAGTTTAAAAAAAATATTCAGGACGGTTGAGATAAAGGGCAATGTATACTTAATCGTTTGCGAATGACAGCACAACCAAATTTCAACAATGAGTCACAAAAGATCCATTCAAAAGGAACAACGTGATTTTCAAGAAAATGGCAACTGTAATATTTTAAACATTATTTGATCATTTCACTATTATATAAACATTATTATATTATCTGTCTGTATACATGGAAAATAATGAAAACAATAATAATAATTCCTTCTGTTTTTAACCTTCCCTCAAATAAATTTTTTTTTCCAAATCTGATATATAAATGTACATATTTTTATGTGCACCCGCGAGAGATTATGTTTTTCCGAAGTGACGAAGCAAGGTCATTTGGGTTGGCCACCCCTGTTCTATGTAATGATTACACGTGCTTAGAGTGAATTTTTAAGTTGTATGTAAAATTTTTATGACAACATTTGAATGAAAACAACGCTGAAAGATAGCGATTTACGGAGCGGAACTCGATTTCTTGAGACAAGATTTTATGCATTTCTTCAAAGGTACTGTTTAATATATAGTAATCATATCATTAAAAATATTACTGCTCTTCTAATAGCAAATCTAAAAGAACGTTTCTTTTTTCGATCATCGCGTCGAAACATCAATAGGAGGCGAGATTTTACTCGAAACGTTAACCTAAAAAAAGTTTCAAGCACTGGTCGTGCGTTCCAAATAGATTTGATCCATGAGGACTCTTTTTGAATGGGATTGTTTTTTTCTCCATCCGATTCAAAATAGTGGATAAAACTCTAATCAGTAATATCAAAACGTAAAATAAAAGGGAAAATTAAGTATTTAGAGCCGAATAAGCATTAAGTCGATCGCGATCAACCGGTAGACCGCCAAGACATTTTGGGGTGATCGCCTTTACTAAGACCTAATAATCATTCCATCATACTAAAGTCCAGAAATATCGTATTTATTCGAATCTAAGCGGGCATCGATTCTAAACCTCCCCCAAATTCTCAACAAGATTTCGTGAACATTGAAAAAGATTCTAAAATGGTTTATCGATATCCAATTCTACGAAATTAACATACATTTAAAAGGAAAACTAATAAGAAGTGAATAATTAATTATTTTATCAGTATTATAAACTTTTAAATACATGCATGAAGCTGTCATTTTTCTAAATACCCCCAACCAATCAATTTTTTTTCTTTTCGATTCTAAGCCATGCCCGATTTTCAGTAGCATTAACATTAAGAAAAAAGTGCGGCTTAGATTCGAGTAAATACGGTACTTAAAAAAAAAACAGAGGGAAAAAAATTGAATCATAAGAGAAAATTTTGTTGAATAGAAAATGCATTTCGCTACTTAGAGATAACTTTACGAATAAAATCGGAAAATGTTCCAGGAAAAAGTTCGCTAAATAGAGAAATTCGTAAAAGAGAGGTTCGTAAAATGGAAGTCTGGCTGTATTTTAGTTCACTATACTTACATAACTGGGACCTTGGAAAAATTAGAAGTAGCCCGTACCCTAGAAACGCCTGCCCACCCCTGATTTAGAATAATATTTTGGCATTGGATAAGCAATTCAGTAAAATTTCAATCTGCGTAACACAAATCATTAACAAAGATTCATGACGTTGGCTTGAGGTCAATCGATTAATATATATATAGATAATGTCATGTCTAATAACACACTCGCAATCAATTGACACAGTTTATAGAATATTGTATTTTGTCTTTATTTTTTGTTATGTAGGATGTACTTCGATGCCATTTGCTGCGCTAATGTATTCTGTGTATTGAAGTAATATAGCAGAGTTCTATCCCTCTTACATTTAATTTTACTTTTAAAATCATAGAATAAGCAGAAATAGCCTGTCTCAAAAGTTTATCGACAAAAAAAACTCCAAGTCAATTTTTTAACTCGCTATTATTACTTCACCCGTATGTAACGTAAAATTTGAACTCGAATATTTACCCACTTTAAAAAGTCAGATTAATTCCAAATTTTGCACATTTGTGAAGGACCGATGGCACAATACAGTAATTTAATAGTTTTGCTCCATTGTCCTGATCAGGATTAACGATTTCCCATTTCCAGACTTGGCGACTCATTCCAGATTTAGCAACTAAAAGATTAAGTTACAACCCTAAAATGGTTAATGCAACAAATTAAAAAGATTAACTCATCAATGAATAAATGATAGCTCAAAAAACTAAATAAACATGATTTTATTGTCCATCGAACTAAAAAATGAAAAAATAAATTATAGTTTAATAAAACTAAAAAGCACACTTTTATAGTGAATCGATCTATAAAAAGTAAAAAATAATTCGCAGTATAAGAATAAAATGATTAACAAGAAAATGAATGTCATTGTGGTAAAAGCGTGAGGTGCTCGATATCAATTGTTAGAATATCTTACTAGTTCTCTTCCGAAATGCAGAGTTAGTGTAAAAATGTAGTACAAAGCCCCCCCACCCCAGACGCTTTTATCATAATGACACTTATTTACTCGTTAATAATTTTATTCTTATATTACGAATTATTTTTTACTTTTTAGTTTGATTCACTATAAAAGCGTGTTCTTTAGTTTTTTTAAACTACAATTTATTGTCGGTAATCATAACGAAGAATAAAAATTGCTTCTTTACAAAAGTCTTATAAGATCTGTCCTGACTTACGCATCAGAGACTCTTGGGCATTGATTTTACGTGATGAGGAAGCTTTAGGAATTTTAGAGAGAAGGATCTTATATGTTTCATTCTTGGTGGGGGTCAAGTGTGAATGGATCATGAAGATCTAATTTGGAACTCTATATAATTTACAAACAATCTGATATTGTAGAATTCGTCAAATTACAGAAATTTAAACTGGCTGGTCATCTAACTAGAATGAATGAAGATCCTTCAGGCAAAGCAAATGGGAAATAGACCTCGAGGTAAAACCCCGCTAAGATGGATTGATTGTATCGAAAAACATCTTAATATCTTTAAGGTTAAAAACTGGAAAAAAAGTTGCCCAAAGTAGAGATGTTTGGAAAAGAGCTGTTAAGCTGTTGAAGAAGAGTCATGACGTCGAGATTCGAATCCTAATATATTATTAGTTGTGCCATAAGCTCTGATACAATAATAAAGAAGTAAAAATAAAAATAACCCAATTTTGTATTGTAATTTAAAACAAAATCCTTTAAAAATTTTGAGCTTAATTATAACACATTATGCATCCTTCTTTCAAAATGAGTTTTCCTTTTTATTTAAGGCTGGTTTTTTTTTTTCGGTTAATGTTAAAGAATAGGACCCGAATTTGGAACATTTTTTCAGATATGAAAGAAATGAAAAATTAATGATATTTTGGCTTCACTAACCTTTAGAAAGCAGCATTTTTTTTATTTTTTTATTATCATACTTCCCTTTTTTAACAGAGTTAATTCATTTTTTTCTGGTATAAAATGTGTTTCGCGTTTTTTTCTCCTATACCGTAATGTTAAATGGGCTATGCCTTCCCGTATTAAAATGAAAAAGAAAGTATTCATGGAATATTTTGAAATTTTTAAAAACACTCTATTGTTAACAGAGGTACGAGGTATTATTTTACAAATTTCTATGGAAATTGAAGCATTTTTCTGACTGAAAATGTGCTTCGCGTTTAGTTCAAGCTCTCGTACTTTTACCGAAAACAGCCTTAACACGGGCTTTAAGATTCTTTGGCTCCTTATCAAATCGAGGCACACACTATCCCATAGGAACATTTATCCCTGCTTTCCTCAAAGAACGCTTAAGACTGATTAAATTGGGCTGACGTTTTTGGAACAACTTTCACTCCAATACTGACCACAATTTACAGTCGGAGGGATTTAAATCCCGCCATCTGGAAGGCCAAATTTTGTGTTCTGTGAAGTCCGGCTCCAAGCGCAGATGACCGTTTCTAGAAAGGCCTGGAACGCTTTTGTTCTCATAAAATTTCTTAATTGTTCAATAAATGAATAATATTTTGATGCCTAACGCTTATAAGAGCCTTAAAAATCACGAAGGGTCTCTTTTTTTGATGCAGTGAAATATCTGCTGCACGCGCTTCTGTTCGATGTGTTAAATCCTTCTGGTTTGCTCGTACACCGTACGTGCTATCGAAAGCTGGCCACAACCGATTTTTCCGTAGACTGTTGGAGCACTGATTCTTTCTTCTATGTTTGATTTGCACCTATTTTTCATTCTTATTGTGAGATAAGATATAAATTTAAGATATGCAGTGTGTCCATGGTACTAAAATACTTCTCCTCCGGGATTTTCTTTATGGTGAAAGCGGAATTTTTCATTGAAGGCAGGAATTTAGATTCTTGAAAATATTCGATAAAGAACAGGGATTGTGGTGGTGGTGCAATTTGTAATTTGTTGCGTCAGAAGAAATGAAAAGGGGAAGATAGTCCAAAAAAGCCGATATTCTTTCTGTCCACATTAATAATGTAAGACTTCGTATGACGCCATGCTTCAAATGGTGTGTGCATAGATATATGCTCATACACACACAAAATCCTCAACCGTTTAAAAAAGAGGCACGAACCCGAAATTTTCTTGAAAATGTGAAAGAAATTCTTTTAAGGCTGTTCTCGGCAAAAATTCGAGAGCCTGAACTGAACGCGGAGCACATTTTCAGACAGAAAAATGACCCAATTTATACATGTAAATTTGCAATATTATAACTCGTACCTCTGTTAACAATAGAGTGTTTTTAAACA
Source organism: Trichonephila inaurata madagascariensis (assembly GCA_019973955.1). NCBI lineage: Eukaryota > Metazoa > Arthropoda > Arachnida > Araneae > Nephilidae > Trichonephila > Trichonephila inaurata. The sequence continues at coordinate 93,887 of BMAV01003430.1, forward strand.
TTTCAAAATATTCCGTGAATTCTTTCTTTTTTGTTTTAATACGTGAAGGCAAAGCCCATTTAACATTGGGGTATAGGAAAAAAAATGCGAAACACATTTTATATCAGAAAAAATGAATCCACTCGGTTAAAAATGGGAAGTATGATAAAAAATACTGCTCTCTAAAGGATAGTGATGCCAGAATATCATTAATTTTTTATTTCTTTCATATCTGAAAAAATGTTCCAAATTCGGGTCCTATTCTTTAACATGAACCGAAAACAGCCTTAAGATCTATGACACATTCTCCATATCATACAGAGTGTACTATCATACAGCGAACATTTGGAGGATTTTGTGTTTTACAATTATATATAAAATGTAAAATAGTGTGAGAGAAAACTTTAAAATTGAAAATTGAAATCAAATTCTTCTATTTTCGCATTTTGTGAAGAATTATGCTTAGTTATATGCAATGAGAAAAAAAAGAAATGTGCTTTTTTTTAACATTTTGGGCAAAAAAAAAAGAAATTAAGGAGGCCGCTCTGAATGATTTAGAACAACATATGTGAAAAACTAAAATTTTTCGAAAAAATATTTTAGAAGTTCGCGAACGATGAAGTTTAAAATCAACTGCTGTATTCGAGTCACAACAAATGGGTTTCTTTTTTGTATCAGAACTTATGGTACGTCTAGGTATATGAGAGCAGATTCTTAAATAAACAAATGTTTCATATGATATTTCAGAGCTTTTAAATATTTATCGGCGTATAGAGTTATTTATATTTTTAAAAAGAAGATGAATTTTTTTACAGAACCAGAAATGTGCTAAATAGTTCTCACGGATCACAAAGTTCGTAGGGATTATCGGAAATAAGATTTTTTGACGAAAGTAGGAAAAAATTAAAGGGAAAGAAATATCAGGAATAAACTCCATGTTCTTCGATGGACACTGCCCACGGCTTTTTGCCCCCCCCCCCGAAACTTTACGCATTTGGCCTAAGTTACAATAAATTCCATGTTCTTAATATGAAGCGATCAAAACGCCGAGTTTAGCCTGATTTTATTTTGGAAATGTGTGTGTGAACCATTTTTCTTTTAGTACAATGCTACTGCTAAGAAATTTCTACCTTTTCTGATAAACAGGGTGTTTCTCTACCACCGACAAACTTGCAGGGGGTGCAGAGATGACTCAGAATCGCATAGGAATGCAGGGTCGCAAATGTCGTAGTGGTGAGCTATGGTGCAAAGAAGCAGAGAAAAAGAACAGAAACAGCAACACATGAATGGGACAGAAAACATTTTGCTGAAAGGTTATACTACAATAGTTGTTCGAAAATGCATGGACTTCTTCTGGGGTCATATAAAAAGTTTGGTGTACGAGATACCCGTTCCTTCGGTTGAAGACGTCATCGCTCGAATATCGGCAGATGTCTACAGGATACGTGACATGCCAGGAATCTTCTAGAACGTAATGAATTCTATGAAACATCGCTGTCAAGCCTGCTAAAAGGCTTCTGGTCGTGATTTTGAGTACCTATTGTTGTACTATCTTTCAATAAAAGGTTTTCTGTCCCAATAATGCAGCGATACTCAACCTGCGGCCCGCGGGTCACATGTGGTCCGGTCATGTTCCGTTTCACTAACAAATTCAATTATTTAAGAACAACGTATTAAAAATTTAGCGAGAAATTCTATCAACCAAGCAATCACATATATCGATTTTGCTATCGATGTGGTGCTGGTAGGAATTGCGGGATAAATTTTTTTCTTTTATAATTGTAACGGTTAGTGTTAACAAATAACTATATATCAGTGACTATTTTATGGGTGAAACTAATTTTTAATTAACCCTCATGCCTTCCAAGCGATAAATATCTAAAGAATATTCGTTATTTCAAGACAATTGGGATCTTGACAGTTTCGTAGAAAAATGAAACATGGATCAACAACTTGTTTAATTTGTCATGAAAACGCTATATTTAAAAATTATAACTTTGTTCGTTACTATACCACTAAGCACTAACCTTTCAATGCCTTCTTTTTCTTCAGCAGCAAAATATTTGGGGGGGGGGCGGTATGGGACTTGATATCAGTGATGAAAGGAAATTGGAATTACCCCAAACAGGTTTAAAAAAAAATGCACACAAAAAATCACATTAAAAAATCCCTTTTCCTCTGTGAGTTTAGTTAGACAGAGTTTAATATAGTTTTAAAATCAAGTCCAAAACTATTAATATTTTGATCAATTTCTGCATTTTAAATGTCTTTGATGTTTTAAATGTCTTGATTTATCAACGACTTAAATGTAAGAAATTTGCTACTGATTTCAAGTTATCCCAGATTCTAACAGGACATGGGAAATTTTAAGAGCTATTTATCTAGATTTAATTTAATTGGGAGTGATATTTGTTCTTGTGGTCACACAGGATACTGAAACTATATGGAACATGTATTGTTGTATTGTAAACTATATTTCTGCAAGAGAGAGAATTTTAAAAAGGAGTTGAAACGCTTAGGTATTTCTTGGCCACCTGTTTTGTCTTTGTTGGTCAATTGTACTGAAAGCTTAAATGTCTTAAGAAAATTTGTTTACTGTATGTATTTTTAAAGTTTCATATTGGGATACCTCCCCTTGTTTATATTTGTGTATTTCCACTCTTCCTTTTTATTCTATGTTTTTGTCTTAAATGTTTTTTTCCAAATTTGTTTTAAATGATATAATTGTGTCACCACTTACGTCTGTAAGCCTCATGTTATGCAATGTGGAGCATGAGGAGTTTTGAAAATAAATTAAATAAAAAAAAATGTCTTTGATCTTATAGCGTCCGCTGTCCCCACACATCTTCCCCGTTATTCTTCACGCTGCGGCCCGCGAGAAATAGTTGTCATATGTATGCGGCCCGGCTGATAAAAATGTTGAGTACCGCTGCGTTAATGTGTTGCTGTTACTTTTCTTTCTCTGTGCTTCTTTGCACCACAGCTTGTAACTACGGCATTTGCGACCCTGCATTCCTGTGGGATTTCGAGTCGTCTCTGTACCTCCCTGTACACCCCACAAGTTTGTCGGTCTGGTAGTAAATGAACCTGTATTTATTGTATCGTTAAAGAACGCGAAGGCTATAAAATTTGAACTACGATCAAATGACGACGACGACACCTGTGTTATTTGAGAACCCATTCTCCAAATGATGCAGTTGAAAATGGTTATATCTTAGGGGGAAAAACAATGGCATCTAAGAAATGGAATAACAGTGTAAATTTACTAACGTTACTTTTCAGTAGGAAAAAAAAAATTATACGAAACTAGTTTGATATCACGGGGCACGTGCCAAGTTGTTATTTATGTTCGCTAAGATGGGCGATAACATTACAATAGGGTTACCTTGATATTTTTGTAGTTTTTGGAATATTGCAAGTTTCCAGTACTTTTTAATTGATAATTATTATTAATGTCAATATAATTATGTAATTATCTTATTAATAATGTCTCAAAAATAATTCAAAGGTTATAGGAAATAAATAGCAATGCAATGCAATGCTTTCTTTTCTTTTTTTGTCACTTCCCTCAAATTCTCTGATTATTTTTTAAACATATATTTAACAAACGTTTCGTGCTATTTGTTGAAATATCGTTCCAAATCAAAATAGCATTTCGACAGCAGCGTCCTCTGACGTGAAAAGCGACGAATGGATCAACGTTGCCAAATGAGCGTGTCAAATATCTGCAGAAATGTCGTGACAGAACTTGATTGAATTAAAGATTTAACAAGGAAAATAAAAACTTTCGCCCTTTGAAAGCGAATTTTTTTTTTTCGTTCTCGGATGAAGAGCTTCACGCGAGATGGTTATCCGTTTGTTAATTTGGAATTCGAACCCTTCCAACCCAATTCGGGAGGAAAAGGAAACTGATGTGTGTGAACAAATCGACTTCATCAACTGTTCAGATAATGTGTTTTGAATTCGATTTTTAAGTTTAAGGTCTTTGACCTAATGGCAATAGATATTTTTTATACTTTACTTTTGGCGTATGTTCTAGTATTGTGTGTGGGATCTTTAATCCTTATTTTTAAAACTAACGCTCTTCTTAATTTTGTAGAATAATTGAAATTTTACGTAATAAAAAAATAAAGTCTTAGATATTAGAGAAAAAAACTCCAATGCCAGAGTAGTTAAACACAAACAAATGCATATCATTTAGTTCCTTATATGTGTAATATAATACAACTGTAAAAATAAACAAGATTACTTGAACTGACATTTTGGCAGCTTTATAAATCAGTAGAGGAAAAGAGAAGATATGGAAAACGACACGTGTTACATCCAGAAACTATATATACGGACAAAGACAGAAAAGTTTCCTTGAACAGAGAGAAGTGATTTGGTTATCAATGTGTTTTTATAATTGAATCTTATAACTATTATTTAGCATGTTTTCAAACTGTTCCATATTTCCTAGGTTTTTGTGAATTAAGCATTTTGTTTTCAATGGGTTTAACGATGTGATGCTAAGAGGAACTAAATTTAGGAGGGATTTTTGGACTTTAAATCGATCTCTGAAAAAACAATCAACCGTTCAGTTCAACCGCAGTGTTTGGAGAGATGTTCACAAAGGGAGTAATGCATTGTAGAATATTTTTTCTGTGTTAATATTTATCAGTGCATTTAAAAAAATATAATGCATATAAGAAATCAGACAGTTAACAATCAGTTGTTGAAGGGTGTATGATACATACTTTTTATAGGAGAAAAGTGACTCATTCATCACAAGTTCTCCGGTACTCTTGACCGAATGACTTGAAATTAGGCAAGCATGTTACTTTTTTGAGTTCTTTCTAAGAACGTAAATTGCAATAATAGACTCCTAAGTGGTTGTTTTCGACAAAAAAATGTCCCGTTTAGGAATTAATGAGTAGAGGTCCGTTAAAAAAAGATTTATCTGAAATGGATCCCAAGAAGGGTTGTGGGGGCGTTACAAATAAAAAAATATCCATTTTTGAATTATTATACTTATATAATTTAAATTTAACAAGCACGTTTCTATTGTTGAGAAAGGAATTTGTGGAAATCGACTCCGTGGAGGCGTGGTTAGGAGGCCGTAAAAGTTTCCGGGGGCTTCACTTTAGACATTCAGGTCCTGTTCTTTTCAAATCAAGAGGCGATGGTTAGGAAAATGTTTTGAAATATAATCAAAAACTTGTTGCTAGGACTTAGCTATCAATAAAAAAACAGTATATGTATTCATACAACAATATGCATTATAAAATACCATGCAAAACAGGTGTGGGTAATGGCTAGTACAATATATATACATGGAAGCAGTAAATGAAAAGAAACTTACTTAGGTGATTACATGATATATTTTTTGTTGTTGTTGTTATTTGTAGAAAGTAGCACACACACATATGCCCCTTCATTTAAAAAAATAAGTATTTAAAAAAATACCATTTAAAGGTAACAATTAGAAGTTTTGGATTCGAAACTATTTCTTTTTAAACGTTCTAAAAAATATGAATTCAATCCCGATGCGGAATCTACTACTACTGTATTGCAATAAGACTTTTAATGATCATTTACTCTACTATACATTTGCAGGTTATTCTATAATTTCCCAATATTTTCTACAATTATATTTTTGTGCAATTATTCTTCCTTCAAAAAACTCGCTTGTACGTAACACTTGTTTCGAAAGGGACACCGAAGTGAAGCGAAGCAAAGCGGGCTTCCAGGTCAACAGTGGCGTGCGCGCTTTGTCAACGATTGCACTTAAGTAAACCATTTTCTATTTCGTTCGTCTCGGTGCACGTAACTATTAACCGCGAACTCAATCGTGTTCGTGCGTTCTCTTCTTTTGTTATCAAATGTATTCCAAACTATTAAGACAAGTTTAAATAACAAAATGGCTATTTTAACTTTTACACGCTATTGTTCTCGGATGGAAATTATTCAAATGAAATCGCTGGGGGGCAAAGTAGACTTTTTTTTATCCAAAGAATGCTTTCTTTGTGGGGTACATTAGTACTAAGATAAATGATGTATTTTCTTTAACACACCAGCTTGAAAATGAACAAAGGGAATATTATTATAAACATCGTGTTGTGGATTATTTTTACCTCCTGTGAGATTTCATCCATTGGATTGCGAATAACTTATAACTGGTAATTAGAATTTACACTCCGCAAGTTAGAATAGGGTTCACTTTTCGCTGTGGCAGTGCAGATTTTTGATTGAGATAATTCCTAGTGTGATATCATTTGCCTTTTTGAAATCCTGTTTCATATTTCGAAATATTTAATTCTATTTAAATTTCATTTTCTTATTCTGGAGTAATTTTTAATTGACTTTTTCAATTATACAGAAAACGTTTTGAATTCCATCTCCTACACATTATTATTATTACACATTCAATTTGTAGGATAATATAATGAAATTATTGTATGTGTGTAAGTGCCCTTATATTCCTAAAGTAAGCAATATAAAGCAGGACTTCGAACAGCAATTTTATGTTTGTTCCTGTTCAACTAAAATATATATATATCGGTTCAGTCCCAGTTTTTGTTCCGACAAAAATATCAGTTTTCGGTTCAGTTCTGAATGAATAATTTTATTTTATATATATTATTATTTTAAATTATATATACTTCTACTTCATTCAATTGAATTAAATCTGCCTTCTACAACTAGTTACGAGCAAATCTGAAACGCAAAAATAATAGTAGACATCAAAATTGGAAATCGAGACTCAATGTAATGATGATAATTATAAGGTTGATGATAAATTAGAAAATATCGATAAGTTGGTTACAGTAGCAAAGTGACTCAAGATATATCGAACCGAAATAAACTGATATTTTTTTTGGTTCAGTTCCAGTTTCCGTTCCAACCAAAACAACGGTTTTTTCCGGTTTTCGATTCATTTCCGATTAGTAGCCCTGATATAAAGTGCCTGTTCTAGTGTAACAAGTAAATTAACAGACTAAATTATATGACTGGAAAAGCGTATTTAAAGTAAACGGGTAAAAAATATTTTAACAATAACTGATTAAAATGAATTAGTCAACACTCTCTTCATAAAAAATTTTTTCATTCCTTTTCTTGTACAGTGGTGATGAAACTGCTGAGAGATGGTCTTGATGGCCACCTGGTTGACTATCGGTTGATTGATTGATTATTAACATCGCACTGTTTAGCTACACGAGGGCTTTTGGCGACGGACCACGTAATTTTGAACCATGGTCAAGTGACGTGGACGACACCTGAGCTGGCACCCCCTCTCCTAACTACCACACCACACCAACGGGAGGACGTTTCAGCTCTCGACAGATTTAACGTGCATCGCTGCCCTACACGGCGGGTCTTTAGTGGTACGGGGCTCGAACTCGTGACAAGGGTTGACTATCGGACTACGGATTGAAGCGTCTGAAAATGAATTCAAAATCGCCCTGTTGGTAAGATGTGGAAGTTAAGAAAATGGTAGTGTCAGCTCAGACGTCGAACTCATCCACTGTTCGTAGTTCAAAAATTAGGAGGTCCATGTGTTTTCCTGTAACAGTAGCCACATAAGGGTGGGGCCGTAGTAGGCTAGTGATCATGGTCATGGACTTGTGGTTAACGTGTCGTGAGTTCGAGTCTTGGTCCACTCAGGATCCATGGCCGCAATGGCTCAGTAATCAAGTAAGAGCCGGCATGTCATGAATTCAAGTCGAGTATCGCTGAAGACTCGCCTTGCAGAGGAATCCGATGCATGTTAAATATGTCGAGGCTTAAACGTCCTCCCGTTGGTGTGGTGGGGAAGTTTGGCGAGGGGGTGCCAGATCAGGTGTTTTCCTCGTTCCGTGATGATCGTGGTTCAAAATTACGAGGTCCATCGCCAAAAGCCCTCAAGTAGCTAAATAATGCGACGTTAATAATCACTTAACTGCCGCCACTGTCACCCATACGGTATAGTGATTAGTGATGTTGACTACTGTGCCGTAGGGCATGGGTTTGAATCCCGGAGAAGACATGGGTGTTTGTATATGTATAGTGCCTTTGTGGCATGAGGGTACTCTAAATAGCCGTCGAACCGCAAGTCTCGTGAGGTGGGTGGAAGGGGAAGAATGGTGGTTTGCTCTGATACCACCCAGGTAGTTCCTCAAAATTGGGGTGGAACCGAGATAAATCGTACTGTTACCTGTTCGGTGTTGAAGGCTACGGCTAACGACAGGAGTACATCTAGCCTTTTGTGCCATGATGAATTTCGTGGGCCTGGATCTGACGCAGTCGAGATCAGGTGGCATAAGAAACGACAACAATTCACGCCACTGAATATTTAGGGTGAAGAAGGACTGATGAGCGCTAAATCTGTCTTGGTTCAAAGTCCACTCGTTGTCTGGAGAGGTGATGCCTGGGCAGGTGTCGTCCTCGTCACTTGACCATAGTTCAAAATGACGAGGTCCGTCTTCAATAGCCCTCGCGTTGCTTTATAGTGTGAAGTGGATGAACACTTATTCACTTTCGTGGCCCCATAACGGCTTTGCAGTCAAGAGGAAGGAGAAGTGTATGGTATTTTTATGTTAACCTCAGTGGCAGGTCTCCTGAAGACACAAATTTTAAGCATATCTTCTTTTTATCAAAGTTATAAAATATAAGACGAAACCAAACAACATGCATGTTTCTGTGAATTATTTTCTGTAATGGAGCGCAGCTTTATACTAGAACGGGAAGAGACCCAGTCGGTTTTGCACCTTTTCGAGCTGACTTCCTTTCAAGGAAGGAAAGAGCCGATTTCTGCGAGTAATTCATTGACACCGAAGGGGGGAGAGATTGGAATCCGGATCAACCAACACTTCCTTCTTCCAACTGTTGAACAGGATCAGAAAAAACAACGTTCTGAAATTGCTCGTTAGAATCCTAAGATATTGAATAAAGTTTACAGAGATAACAGTTAACTTTATTAAATTAGTATCAATTTAAAATAACCCAATCACACATACACTACAGCCCATATCTGTTTTGGGCATAATACAATCGGACCTTTATTTAAGGTATATCCGACTACGTTCGGAACCGTGATTTTTCAAAAGCGTATAAATTGATAATATTTAGGATATTTAGTGTCACTTAGATTTAAAAATGTGTATAAAATTGTTTTAAGAGAGTAGTATTATAATAAAAAAAATTATTTTAGTACAATATTTTGGCAAAAAATGAACATAGAATGACCTATTTTCAAAATATTCTCCTTTTGTAAGAAATGCTTCTATTATAATAATATTTTGCCTGTATATAGCTCAGACCAATCTACAGAGGCTCAAGTAGAATTTTAGAAATATATAACTTAGAAGTGGATTTATTCATGCTTTACGACCACAAAGGGGAGCAATTTTAAGAAAAAAACGCCGATAATTATATATATATATATATATATATATATATTTCAAATGGTTGTAACTCTGAAAATAAATAAATTTTTTTTTTCAAAATGTCCTTAAAACAATTTTATACATGTATTCTAATCTGACACTAAATATCATGAAAATTATACATTTATGTGCTTTTTTAAAATCACGGTTCTCCGAACATAGTTAACGAGGTTACCTTAACGAGGTCGCTGAATCCCGAACTAAAGTTCGTTATGTGGAAAATTCTTTAAATAGAGAATCCTCTTTTATATAATATATTTTAGAAACCCCAAAAAACAAGTTTTAAATTCTTAAACACTATGTATTATTAAAGAAAAAAATTATTCACACTTTTTTTTTGTGAATTAATATCTAGTTATTTTATATATCTTACCCATAAGAAAGAGAAAGAAATCTCCGAGGAAAACAAGGGAAAAGAAGCATTGTCCAGGAATACACAATATTTTCAACTTTAAATTTAATACAAAATTATTTTTTAATGAATTTAAATGACATTTCCAATTTTAATACTAAAAGTAATTTTAAACATGTGTTATTTTTTAACCAATAATTTTTTGCATATATTATCACATGCATCCTTAAATTTAATTACCGATAAAATCTTAATTTCATTTGAGTTTTTGTTTAAAACATTGAGACAATTTCATTGCTCTAGGTGAGTTAGGCACCTGGTAAAACCAGGTCAAGGCCACTAATCATCATAAAATGCGTTAGGAAAAAAATTTAAACGTCCAGAAATATATTTAAAATTCAGAGGGAAAAAAATCGAAAATCACTCGCTCGTAGCAACTAATCGCTCTTCAACGGTCAAAACAGTACTGACTCGGTTTTTGTGAGCGACTCCTAATTGTAGGCTGAACGGATAGGCTACGTCATAGTTCGTGACAGTAATGGATTGCTTCAGTAATTTCCAGGATCTCTTATCCATTTGGTTACCAACTCAGCAAAAATGATGCCAACTTGGCTTTATTGTGTGCCACCATTTCACCGTTTCCATTGAATCGCCGTTGCTAGCGAAAGAACGGTGTTGCTAGCGAATATTACAACTTTCATCATAAACTGAAGATAATATTAACGTATTAAACATTTGGGTATAAATTACTTACACTATTTTAAGCATTAATTATACAACATTCGCAACAATATTGTAGGGATTTAATATATAGTTAATTTTTATTGTAAGAAAATAATTACATTTTAAATCTAAAATCATCTAACCAAAATCAAGTCATTTTACAGACAAATGTAAAAACCAACACTTTGGTGGCCATATTAAATTTGAAAGAGAGTTATATTTTAAATTATTATTCTCCTAATCTCCATATCATAAAACAACTTTTTGGCAGAGGTAAATTACGATTAGTAATCATTTTTTCCATCCATATAACTGCGATCCACGCACAAATATATATATCTTGAATAATATTTCGCCCATTATTAAAAGAACAAAAATCTTCTGATTTGTTACTAAAATAATTGGTATTAAATAATGCACTGCTGTTAAAAAAGATCCAAATTTGAATTCAGCACAAGAAAAAGTTTTGAATCCTTATTAACAAATCAAAAGTTTCCAATTCTAAATATCATTAAGAATTCCCTCCGGTACTTTTACATCAGTTACTTCATTCCTAATTGATTTAAATCATATTATTTCATTTCCTCGTTTTAATTTTTCCCATCAGGAAAAGGAAGAACCGAATAAACTTCATAATTTATAAACTAAAAAGAACTTAATATCTCAGATTCACACAATCGCATTGTTTCCGTAACTTCAATCGGATTTCGAAACCTCGCTGCATGTTGCCAATCCCAGGATTAAAACTCTCGTTCAAAATGTAAAATCTATCTCTTCCGTTCACTTCCATTTTCAAAATTTAAACAAAAAGAAATAAGGCCGAGAGAAAATTGTTTCTATTATGCTGGTGGAATAATTCCACCTGCTGCGATGTGATTCCAAAAAAGCTTTTTACAAACATCGGAAAATTCCAGCTAATGGATTCGCATTTGGGACATGCGCCGTGAGCGATGCGCTGATCCTCTCCCGATGCACAAGGAAGTCAACAAAAAGGGCCACGCCTCCCTAGGGCCCAAAATAGAATCTCCCATCTTTCATGAAGAAAGAAAGCGAATGGCCGATGGAAATCATTTTCGGAATTGAATACTAAGTTGGGGCAATTAATGTCAGTTGGAAAACGACATAGATCTCGCCTTTGTGTTTTTGGATCGGTTCCTTCGGTTTGCTCTTCGGGTTTTTGTTCCACTTCTTTTTTTGGGGATGCATTTTAATAATAATAAAAAAGGACGCTGGGAGCCATATTTTGTTTGCGAAGATTTTTCATTATGGGTTCTTTATAACAACTCGACCATCAAGTTTCAATAAAGTAGAAGTAATTATGCGTGTAAATTTCCTCTGTGGTTTGCGTTAAACAAAATGCTTTTATGGATATAAGTAGCAACAATTAAGTTTTTTCCCGCATCTGAATGTTCGTTTATCGCTTGCTTTATGGATTTCTGCACGCACGCGGTGTTCCCGCAGGTCCACACGCGGGTTGTGTGTGCCTCATTCTAAAAATATGGCAATTCATAAATTCTACTAAGATTCTATGTTCCATCATGTCAGACTAAGAGAAAATAATATCACTTCGTTATC
>BMAV01003430.1:112607-123806 GCA_019973955.1 Trichonephila inaurata madagascariensis
CATGAGTTCGAGCCCAGTACCACTAAAGACCCGCCGTGTAGGGCAGCGATGCACGTTAAATCTGTCGAGAGTTGAAACGTCCTCCCGGTGGTGTGGTGTGGTAGTTAGGAGAGGGGGGTGCCAGCTCAGGTGTCGTCCACGTCACTTGACCATGGTTCAAAATTACGTGGTCCGTCGCCAAAAGCCCTCGGGTAGCTGAACAGTGCGACGTTAATATTCACTCACTCACTCACTCACTCGCTCGCTCCCCTATAGTATGTCCTCAGCTACAGGTGAGAAGCTTTCTTTCAGAACGGCTCCGAGCTGTTGTTAATAGTTTTGATAGCATCTCTTTTAAATTTTATGGAACTTTGAATTAATTATTCTCTTATTAATTCTGATGAGAGGGTAATACCACTTTTTGGTGAGGTACCTCGTATTTTGAAGTCGTGGGACTCGCCTTCTACACGAAAACACAATTGAAAACGGAACTTCGGGTAGCGCGTGCATCTGCTGCTCCGGTTCATAATCTACTTGCTTTCTAACACTCTGCCGTGGCCATACAAATTCAGGTACAGTCAGTCACAAAAGTCTACATACACCCCTCAATGCACACAGATCTAGCACTATACTTATATTTTCGAAAATACAACTTTATTTTCGTAATTATCTTAGATAATAATTCGTATCTAATAAAGAAAATTATGAACGCATTCATTAAAATATATCAAAAATAAACAAAATATGAATTTTATATATCTTACCCATCAAAAAAAAAAAAAGTTGAATGTGTCATTGTATTTTCAATATTAAAAAAATAATTTTATACTCAAATTAATGAACTTAAAAGACATTTCTAATTGAAAGCATACAAATAATATTAAATATACATTATTTTATAACTAGAACATGGAGACACGAGACAACTCCACTGAGGGTGAAAGTGAATATCGAAGATGTTTCTAGTGAACTGGATTATGGGGGTTAAAGGTTGCACTTCTTGGAGGAAACGTCCAGAATTATATTGCTCTGGGCGAGTTAGGATTTAATAAAACCAGTTCAAGATTTATGACCACCCTAAAATGTGTTAAAGAGAAAATAACTTAAAATGTTTAGAAAAACTTTAAAAGTAGGGAGAAAAAAAATTTGAATCACACAAAAGAAAAAGTTCATTATAGAAAATGCACTCCGCTATAGAGGTTATTTTACGAAGAAAATCGTGAAATGTTCAAGGTTCTGGGAAAAAGTTCGCTATAAAGAAAAATTCGCAATATAGAGGTGCGACTTTATATATATATATATATATATATATATATAGGATAATGGCTGAGATTCGGGTCTTCAGAAACACTAGACTAGAACCCGTGACCTGTCAATTGCTGAGATTACCTTATTAAATTTTCCGCACATCGCAAGAATGAGAAAATCGGTAAGGCCCAAGCCAAAACAACGCTGTTATGGAATCAGATGAAAAGAAAAAAAAATCACTCTTATAATAAAGAATGAAAACTAAATCGGTCAACCCTCTTCGAGGATGGAAGAAAATGCAAACGATCGGAACCGGTCTTCGGGTGGCCGGAGGGGAGAGAGATCGGAGAATCTTCCTCCGAAAGTAAAATCCATCTTCCCTCCCCCCTCGCCCCGTGGACCGGTTGGGGAAAAGCTCTTCTCCGTTGACCTACAGACTCACAAACGCAGAGGATACGCCACTGAACGCGCGCTCACACTTTGCTCTCTCCCCCTCTTGTGCATGCTATTCGGAGCGAACATTATTACAGGTGAGGTTGCCGCTTTCTTTTCTCTTTGGGACGGGGTTTGAACGATTCATGCTTTTGAGAAAGTAAAAATACAGCACAATCTTGATGTGCTTAAAAAATAATTGAAAACGGTGATTTTAATAAAGCCTATATATAAATGGATACTTTTTTGATATTTAGTGTCTGTTGAATTAGAATATACAAATAAAATTGTTTTAAAAATATTATTGCTAAAAAAAAAAATGCAATTTTTTTGCAAAAAAATGAAGAAAGAATGACCCATTTTCGAAACATTCTCCTTTTATGAAAAATGCTTTGATAATAATAATAATATTTTGCCTAGATACAGGCGCCTATTTCGCCTAAGGCTTCTATACCGGGGCTGGACTAAAATTTCTGAAAAATTCACATTATTTTCAGAGCAACTCTCCATTGAAATAAAATAACGGGTGATTTTTGTTAAAAATTCTCCTACTCTGATATAATAAAATATGAATAAATCCATTTTTAAACTATATTTTCAAAATTTTAGTTCAAACCTGGCATAGAGAAGTAGCTATGCATGTTCAATATTTTGACTCTAAACGTGCTCAGTCATCTTAATATTTTTGTGAAGTGTTCGGGTTATATATTTTTTCGCTTTAATTTAAATTCATTTTTTTAGGCACATTTTTTCGATAAAGGACTTCGAGCGCCGAAGTTTTAATTTTTATTGCGTCTATAAAATTCCACATGAGCAATATAGATTATTCAAAATTATACATAAATATATATTTTTTGAAATAGTATTTATACTTTATGAGTTTGTGAAATTTTACGTCATTTCTTCTCCTTTGCAAGTATTTAAAATGCTACATGTGATTTAGAAATACCGTTTCGAAAAATAATATCTAGCCATAAAATAAAGAATTTGACGCCACAAGAATTTTCAAATAACTGTTGGGAGAGAGGTAGTTTTTACGCGTGAAAAAAAAATTCTATGAATATTTTTCAGATGTGACATTAGAATATTCAAAGAATCATAAGCAACTCTTCCACCCATACAATAAAATAATATCGTAGTAGAATTTTGTGGCTTTTTCTGAGAAATTTGAATTTTTTTAACGTAATATTTATGCGAAAAATTAAACATCTTTTTGGGTCTATGGGCGGCGCCCCACCTTCCAAACACCACGTACGTCACTACAAAATATCATATAGAGAATAAAATTCTGAACTTATTTGTATTATTTCTATACAGCAAAGGAAAAAAAATGTGTTGAAAATTTTATGTCATCCGAACGAAGATTCTTTTTGAAAAGTATTAAATTCTTTAACATAAAAAGGGATAATAATCTGGTGTGTGTGAGAGTTTTTGTTCTTTATAACGCGCGTAACTATTTATAATATGTTTTTCAAAATTCTTTTTTTAAATTGACATTTTTTGACTTTATATCTCTGATCTCGAGAACCTATTTTTAGAAATATTTGTGGATTAATTATTGCTTGATTCAACACTCACTCTTTAAAGGTGATATCGCGTTGAATTTCGATCCTCAGGTGATTTCGGTGAGACGGATATTTTGTCGCAAGTTAAAAAGATATGTTATAAATCGTTGATAAGGCTACTTGTATAATACACATTACTCCATACATTGAATTTCTGCGTAAGTTCCGGAGTGTTGTCCATTTTGTGGATGATCCCGATGCTCAGAAGCTCTTCCATTCCATTTTTTATCAATTTGGATATGATATATGTATGTTAGAGATGATTTACAAGATAATTTTTTTTAAATATTTGTTGGAATAAAAAAAATTAGTGTTTATTTTAATTCTATGTTAATGTTTATTACTACGATTGTGTCCTCTGGATTGTGTATGACGATGAAAATGATATCAGCAAAACACAATGGCGTACACAGAAATTCTTCAAAGGGGTCGAGGGCTTCATTCTTGTATCATATCCAATACTCCGCCAAACGTATTATTTTGATTTCGTCGATTGTAGGAAACAAAAAAACAGCAAAAAATAAATTATTGAATAAATAATCGGAATAATTAATAAAATACATTGTTAATAACAAATACTTAAATTTTACGTGCTATATACATAAGATTATAATCATTTGAAAAAAAAATTCATAGATGAAGAGAGAGGTGTTCGGACGCGTGCCTCCCCCTTGTGTGAGCCCGTAGTAAAATATGAATATTGTTGCATTGCTATTTCGAATTTATTTTTGGAAGAATAGCAACACAAAAGATATTGTTTGGTTTGGAATGGAGTCTGTTGGATTGACTGCTTGGGTGTCGTCCTCGTCACTTGACCGTATTGTTTCCAAGTGTGACGTTAATAAATAATTAACCACTCAGGTCGTGCTAATATTTTAAGTAGACAATTACTTAAAAATTAATAATTGTTAGACATGGAATAATGGGTGATGTTTTCATTTTAATCCTTTTCTACCACTTGGAAAATTTGAAAATAAATCTCTATGTTATACAATGCAATTAGTATAATTACATCATATAATAAATTTGTCAATTTACTATAAGTTACTTACCTTTTTTTCTTCAGAGGATAAGAAAATACATTTTATAATTGAAATAAACATATAGCAAAGTTTAAAGCTAAACATTAAATTAGTTTGAAAAATAATTAAATTTCTTAATTTATAAATATATGGTCATATGCATCAGAAACAAATATTTAAGAAAATTTTCGGTAATTGTATACGTACTTGAAAAGTTTGTTCTTTATTATTTTTTTTAAATATATACAGCTAAAGTTATTTTTATGTGTGGCCCTACGTTTATATATTGACTGTATTCTTTAAAAACATAAATTTCTTGAAAATGCTTTTGTGTATGTTGTTTCACAATAAAATTTCTCTCTTTGATGCCTTATACAATATTATTTGTATAAAATGTTCTAGTTCAGCGCTTCCCAAACTTTCAATATTGGCGACCCAATTTTCAATCATAATTTTCATCGCCCCCGTACTATAGCAATGTATTGAATGCAATAAAAATGAACTTTGACGCTAAAAAAAAAAGCTACAATACGACTTTAAAATTTTAAACCATGCAAATTATGAAGATAAGTATTATGTTTTGCATATGAAAAGCCCATGGGAGGCACTAGTAATTATTAAACTTGTTTTTAATTTAGTATTGATAAATTTTCGAAAATATTGTTATACATTTATTGGTCTATTGATACATTTATAAGTACGGTCGAACCTCTATTAATCAAAGACGCTAAATCCCGTAAGAAAGGTTCGTTATATGGTTAATTCGGTTAACAGAGGTTCATTTCCCATATGTGTTACATTCTCGGTTCCAGGAAAAGTTCGTAAAATAGAGATATTCCCAACATAGAAATTCGTAAAATGGAGATTTGACTGTGTATATCAAAAGTAAATGTGTATTTAATTTTTATTATGTTAGAATGTATTATGTTTCGCTTCCTTACGGTGTATTAATACTTATTTTACTTATTTTAAATCTTTTAATTTTGGCTATTCAATATGCCCCCCCCCTACTCTCATAGGGATTTCACGCCCTCCCCCCGGGGGAGCGCTCCAGAGTTTGAGAAACTCTGTTTCAGTTAAAATATTTGTATGAAAAATGATCAGGATATGAAAAAAATCGTTGTTGTAATTTTTCAACAACTATTTCCTTTCGGAAAAAAAATGAGGAAAGAAACGAATAAAAACACACGCTTTTAAGGTTTACAAGACTTAAAATCTATAAAGTTTTGAATACATTTTTTCCTTTTCAATTTATTCATAGCGTGCATGGAGTGTTGGTCAATTTGCATGTACGCGTTTAAATGGCTATTCTGATATAAATAATCAACAAATGGCTCTTTAAGACGACCCGAGTGTGAAAAGAATTTATTTTTTAAACATTTTTCTCCTTGGTTGAAAAAGGCGTGGTTCAAACTTTATTGAAATATTTCGTGTATTTTACATAATCGCGTAGTGACATAGAATGTTAACCACAGGGATTTATTTTCATGAGAACGTTCTAGAATTTTATATAATTAAAGCATTGTGTCTTGTGAGTCT
Source organism: Trichonephila inaurata madagascariensis (assembly GCA_019973955.1). NCBI lineage: Eukaryota > Metazoa > Arthropoda > Arachnida > Araneae > Nephilidae > Trichonephila > Trichonephila inaurata. Next base: position 118,393 of record BMAV01003430.1, read on the forward strand.
CTCGTATTTAGAAAAGAAATATAAAGAAAGAGAATTTTTTTAAGGTATTCAAACACACGTTGAAATGACCCATTCCGATGCAAACACATTTTTGCTTTTTTTATTTTGTTGAATTGGGTAAACTTAGGGCTTTAAAAACATATATCTTTTTTTTGCGTTAGATAGAGGTACAGCTACAATAAATTATATAAAATAAGAAAAACGGGGTCTTAAATCTACCAAAAATGGACATTTAAATAGATCAATAGTTCAGTGGCGAACTCGAAATATTATGAATGTATTTCTATGAAACTTCTTCAATCTGATATTTATATTCATTTCTAGGGAATGTATTAAAATAATTCCTACCGAATGAATATTTTTTGAGTTGTGTGGCATGTTATTTCAATAGTAACTTCATAAATATTCACATATCTTATGTTTATTCTATCGGCTCTAAAATTTTTATATTTTATTAAAAAAGGCATCAAAAGTTTAGTACATTCACTAGATAAATGTGTATAAATTATTTTAGTAATTCTTTTATATTGTGATATAGGTTTATTACACTTTTTTCTGCTTTAAAGAATTTTTTCAACACAGTTCTAACATTTCGCTTATGGTTGTGATTTTTGTAAAATTTAGATAATTCTTTTTACATATGGCATTTTTGAAGTATTCATATTTATAAGTATTGATATAAAAAAAGTGTTTATAATATTTTATCTCGTTATTTTTAAAGCACCTTGAATGTGTTCGGATAAATTTATACAATACGGTAAATGGTATTTATTGTACGGAGAAATTTGCAGTATATGCGAGAAGGGGGTTCGGGGGAGGGGTCAACCAACATAAACAAACAAATTTTTAATATTTATCATGGAGATCAACCGTCTACATGTTTTTAGAATGTGTACCCCCTCCCTCCTTCTAAAAGAGAGGTCTGTGCACGCCACTGGACGAAAAGTTCCGAAAAATGAAATTTTTTATCTTAATACAAAACACATCTAGCAGCGAAAGTGATCGAAAAATGTGTATAGTTAAATATAGTTATTTATATTGGAATAGAGTGAACCTTTTAATCTTGATGCTAATGATTTCAAAATGTGCGAAAATATTCCAAATTATGTAAAGAGTTTCTTTGTAATTGATGGCAAATGTGAATACAAAGCATTACGAGTTAAAAAGGTCAAATTTTTTTCAAATTTACGGGAAGAAACTCTCAGAAATTTTTTTATAACAACAACCCATCCGTTAATTCATTATGAATCATATCTTTACACGATTGTATAACTTTTCAAAAGAAGTTTTCATAGGGAAATATTTATGTATTATAGAACAGTCATTAAAAAAGCAGAACAAAATAGTTAAAAGTGTTGATTATTTTTTAAATTGTTATAAAAATTTGTTTTTATTTTTTCACGTTTGGTCGATTTTCGGCTGAAGTAATCGAATTCTTTCTTTGAGAGTGTGCGCAATTTAGAAAAATAAGGAAGACATTTTTTTTTTCTAGCCTTCCTTTTTACTTTCGTGGTTTGTGTGTGGTAGGAAAAGGGTTTTACCCACGGCCGACTTCAAAGTAGGGGGAGAATAAATATTTTCTTTGTGAGCATTTAAACAAATTGTTGTTCGAAAGCCGAAAGAAAAAAAAAAGATGCAGAAAAATTATTGAAAATTAATGATTCGTTTTGCCTGCAGCAAGACTTTGCTCTATATCTTACTTATGAATGCCTACTATTCCTTACATTTAATTGAAATTCACTTTAAACTGATTAAATATATTTTGTTATATTAATCGTTGTGCTCGACGACACTATTTAGGTGGCAGTGAGGATGATATATCACAAAATCGTCAATTATTGGTTATAATAAAGTTACGTTAATTTTTTCCTTACTCCAAAACAGACGAATTATTAAATTTTATTGATTGTTATTTATGAAGAGATGTGTATAAATTAAAAACGAACCAATTCTTGTAAGACTGGTATTGTAATATATTTCTCTATTACTCTCCTCAATGCGTCGAGTCAAAAGGACCAGAATTCTATCTTTTATAAATAAATAAAACAAAGCCCTGTCTGTCAGACTAAAATTAAAGAAATTTTCTTTCCTTTATACAAAAATGAATCCAGCGCTTCGCGTTCCAAAAAACCCCAAGAATCTATCTTTTCTTAATTCAACATTCAATCCCAGCGCTTTGAGCTGAAAGACCAAGGGACCCCCTTTTCTTTGTCTGCCTCGTTCTAACGCCAACAAACTTCTCCTTTTTAAAAAATAGCAACCTTCCCCGCAGGTGCGGAGAACAACGCTTAACTCAACCTAATCTAAACATCTACCTCCAACAGTAGCTAGACATTACAGATATGATTTCAAAAGCTATTAAATGACTCTACAGAATTATTGTTATTGGGTTTATATAGTAAAGAGAAAATATAGAATATAAAATTGTGTCTACTATTATTTATTTATATGAGTTTTTTAAAACAATCTGAAAAACAGATTTTCATGGAGATTTTTCTCTCTCATGTCTTTAAGAAAATCTCGAAAATGAGAAAGAGAATAAATTAATTTTCCAAGTTATCTTGAATATTCATGTGTTTATATAAAACAGAATTCAAATCAGCCAAATTCATGCGACACCATAGTCACATGATAGACATAACCACGTGTTCCCAGCCAATCAGTCAATGTTCCTCACTGTTGCCAGCTTTTCGTTTTTACACAGAAACTTTCTTTTAAATAGTACATATTTGTAAACAGTAATAACCCACATAAGTGAAAAAGGGCACTTGATTTAAAAATAACAATATAATATATGATAATATTCTTTAAAATTTTTTGATAAAATCTGTTGAGAAAAATCTGAAGGAGGAAGGTTCGTTCTGAGTACCTTCCGTTCCGAACGCGAGTACGTAACCAATCACGCCAAAACGATCGTCTTCGCGTGATTTTGGTACTAGTTCATATAGATATCACACCGTCACAAATCTAAATACTTGAATATCTATATCCATTTTTCAAATTTATGACATATGGACTTTGCAAGTTCGGCAACAGTACGTCAGCTTTGAATTCAATGAAAATCATGATGCTATTTTTATCATATGACCGTTGTGTTCTCTTATACATTAAGACGTTATATTGAATACTGTTTGCTACGTCATTGTACTGATGTTATTGACGATATAAAATTGCTAAATTTTAATCTTCTGTTACCTATTAAGTTTGCTTCAAGGTTCCGTTACAAAATTTGCTAGATATTATGATCAGTTTTAGAGTAAAAAAAAATCATATTTGGGGACCACGATAACTTTGGTAGAATCGCACCGTTACATCCTAGGTTTAATTATTAAAGGAATTCAACATCCTAGCAAAACAATTAAATTTTTTGTCAAAATTATAATTTCTATAAGTAACGGTTCGTAGGAATTTTTTTTAATGGGTACACTCGTACATATAACACCACATTATGAGTTTTTTTTTTTTTAAAGGGAAATCTTCTTTCCTAAGACACACTGTTGCTCAATGTGCACAAACTCCTTTATTGTATTCACATCCACTTTAAAATGCAACAGCCGAGAAAATATAAACCAAATCCCTTATTCAAAAAAAAAAAAAAACTGTAACTGATTGGTGGATTGCACAAAACCAGTTTCGAACAATCTGGCCAAACCAATTTTTCTTTCGCAAAAGTGTCGCTCACACTCTGTCATTGCTCCAAGAGCACGGCTACAGATAAGTCAGGGTGCACGTGAATCGCACATTTGTATTCGCGGCAAATGCGGGTGAGTTGCTACGCCTTGAACTTGAAAGTGACATTTCTGTACGAAAGACGAGTATTCGAACCACGTTGCAGTTTTTCTTTTCCGCGATTTGCATTCGAGAATTCTTTGTTGCTGCAGGGAAAGAAAGATGTCAGTAGAAGCGTCTGGAAGGATGTCTCCCCCCCGTAGAGATCACTTAAATCAGACACTTTTCAGACATCGTTTATATTCTGTGTTAAGATGCCATACTTTTGAAGGTTGTATAACATTATTTATTATATATTTTTTCTATCATATTTTTTTCTTGTACAAAGCGGCTCCCTCTGTCCTCTGAATCGCACATTTTTGCTTTCATAGCACACATTTGAGGTTGTTTTTGAGAAATGTGGAGTTTGAACTAAGCGCGGAACAGAATTTTCACACAGAAAAATAACTTTGAGAAAATGTTACTACATTGTATAATTCGTGCATACCAACTTTTAAAATTTAAAAGTATTCACAAATAACTAATATTTTCTTTTAACGTGTAAAGAGACAGATCATTTAGCATTATGCTTAAGAGGGGAAAAATGTAAAACACATTTTATAGTAGAAAAACTGAATCCATTCGGATAAAAATCAAGAGTAGGATACAATAGGCTGCTCTCTAAAGGATAGCGAAGCCGAAAATATAATATTAATGTTGGAATACTTTTATAGAGCTGAAGAAATATTGAAAGATGAGTAAAGATCAGCCTTTTTTCGCCCCTCTTAGCCAAACTCAAAGTATATATTGGAGAGCTATATTATTATACTTATGTGAACTCTTTAGGTATTGATCTCTACTTTTATTCTAAAATGGTAAAGAAAAAAAATAGCAAGTCACATAAAAAAGTCATCAAAATTGGCAAATTCGTTGAGTTTTGTTATTTTAGGCGCTTTTTCTTTCATTAAAAAAAAACAACTGTTAAGCGCTTTAAGCACCGCTATATTTTTTGGTCCCTCAAATACTACAATAATAAGGCTTTTAAACAGACATTCATTTGTTTTGGTGCATCAAGCGTGTGGATGTGATATGTAACAAAATAGCTTGTCCGCGAATCGGTCAGACTCATACGTCACGTGCGTGTTTAAACGTGTTTTCTCCTCGAGCATGTCAAATTGTAATACAAATATTTCTTTTGTATGGTGACCATTATTTTACGTATTATTGTATGCGTTTTGTGTATTTTATTAAAAAATAATTCACCCACGATCACCTTAATCAATCGGGGGGTGAATGCTCTTTACATAAATCGAGAAAATTCCTCAGTTGTGTTCGACTCTAGTTGAGATCACGACACACAAGTTCAAAAGTATATAATATATGGATAGGAACAGGTATAGGTCATAATCCAAACATTGAATAGTATTGTCAGTGCAAAGTTGATGCTCGAGTAGTTGGCTGCTGTGCACATGTTGGATCTGTATTTTGGTACTTGGGATACTGGGGCCATAATCACACTCAGACCAAAACACTAAGTCTTGGATATGCTGTAATTCAAGACGTTGCTACTGGATGGTAGGGCTACGGTAGCCCAGTGGTCAAGGTATCGGATCATGGCAGGTATGTCATGAGTTCGAGCCCAATACCACTAAAGACCCGTCGTGTAGGGGAGCGATGCACGTTAAATCTGTCGAGAGCTGAAACGT
>BMAV01003430.1:159423-248304 GCA_019973955.1 Trichonephila inaurata madagascariensis
ATGAAGGAGAAGATTATTAAAAGGCTTTCTGAAGTAATACTAATAATCAGAAGAGAAAGATCTAGAGAAATTTCTCAGAGCTGCAAGTAAAAAGGAATTCATAAAAACGTCAGAGGGATTCTTTAATTTCTTTATAAAGAAGTTATCACGTAAAAAAAAAAGGTGCGTGGAACGCCACGTGATAGAAGAGAAACTTCTTTGGAACATTGATTATTTGCTCTAATATTCCGAACTGTCAGTGTACGTGTCTCAACTACCTAATTTTCATGAAAAGTATTCGTGGCGAATTGAGTCTTTCTGATACTAAATCCATAGTAGGAAGATATGCTGGAATTTCTGGGTATACAAAACTATTATATTTTGATAAATTTGATATACTTTTCCTACTAAAACTTTGTCGGCAATTGTAACATTCTTTAATGTCTTCTAAATTAATTTCCAGTAAAATATTTTTCTCCTCAACAAAAAACAGTCGTTCTCAAATCATCTCTAAACCGTAATCTATCACAAATCGAACACACGTGACCGAAAGGATTATCAACTTTGGACTCAATTCGCCACGAATACATTTCATGCAAATTAGGCGATTGAGACATGTACACTGTCAGTTTGGAATATTAGAGCAAATAATCAATGTTCCAACGTCGCCAAAGAAGTTTCACTTCTATCGCGTGGCGTTCCACGCACCACTTTTTTTAAAAAAAGAATCAATGTAAAAAAAAACCGAATTACACTTTAAAATAGTTTCCTGTCGTTTGTGCATATCTTTCATTTCATTTCAAAAGTAATAATGCACATTAGATTTTCTGGGGTTAAATAGTAACTAAATACTAATATGTAGCTCTCTACACAAAGTAGCCTACAGACATATGCTTATTAGTTTACCTTTATTAGTTTCCTAATTATATTTTTAAATGGACAGTAAATTTTGTGAAACACTGCGTTTGTTAATTTTTTTATTACTAAAATTAATCAACTTTTGTTAATTGCTGAACTTTATGCTCTTTACATTTATATTTATGTTTTGACTTAAGTATTTTTAAAAAATGACTATCAAAGCAGACGTTACAATTCTTACTTTTAAGTTGATGACGTAATAGTAACAAAAATCGTTTGGTTTTTACATGAAGTTTAATAAAAACTGTCTAAATCGATTGTGTCTAATCGCAAGTTGTTATAATTCTCTCGAAGCATTATTCTAAATCATCTTACGATTTTTCCTTTGTAAATGGAAACTGTTTAATACCCATACAATAATTGAAATTTAGAAGGAAATGCTAAGAATCGAAACGAATAGTACTTCAAAATAATTAATTTAGACATATTAATAAAGGATTACCTCCGTTGGTGTGGTGTGGTAGTTAGGAGACGGGGGTGTCAGCTCAGGTGTCGTTCACGTCACTTGACCATGGTTCAAAATGACGTGGTCCGTCGCCAAAAGCCCTCGCGTAGCTGAACAGTTGCGACGTTAATATTCACTCACTCACTCTCGCTACTGGATGGTTCAGTGATGATTCAGCCAGTGAAAGCGAGAAGGAAATATAATCGAAGGCATTTGTTATAAATAGTTCAACATTGTTATTTCCCCCCTGTTTTCTATATTTAATAAAATGTTATTTTTAAAAAACCTAACATTGTCATTTCAACTGAGTATCAGAGTTAAAAAAAGTATTTAATATAAATTTGCCGCGATGGGTGAAAAAAGGCCGATCTGTACCCACTTCCTTCAGGGTTCTATTCTTCAACATTAAACGAAAATATCCCTAAACAAGGGGAGGGGTCTCAAGTCTTTGATATTCAGAATCTCTAAATATGGAAAACCAGTTTCATGAAGCATTTCAATCCTCCAGAATAATGAATTTTCCAACAGCTTCGACTTTTAACTGTTTTTCGCGGTTTCTCCTAACTCTATATTCAAAACATATATTTCCTAATATTCCATATATATTGAAAGTAATTAAAACTATCCAAAAGAATAAAAATACCCAAGAAGGTAAAATTATTATTCTAGACTGATATTTTTTCTTCATTCCTCACAAGTGTTTTTATGTTTATATTAATCATTTGCTTGTTACTTTTCAGAAGTATTGAAACGAATATAATATAATATAAAATTATCTCAAATGTTTAAAAAAATTTCTTTGTTCCGGAAAAGAAATTAGAGAGATATTAGAATACTCCCAAATAGAAAATGCCTTATTGTCGAAGTCTCTTTCAACCTTTTTAAGCGTATATAAGCCTTCAATTTATTGTCATTTGATTTGCTTCCCAAATTTATCTCTTTACAAATCCTTTTTTTTAACAAAACCGGTTCTCTTCATACTATCGTTCATTCATCCCTAAATTAAAAACCATTAAAATGTCTCCCGAAGAATTAAAGTTACTAAAATTTTCCTAATAATCAAAGATTTATGCGAAAATTGCATATTTTTCTAAATTTTCACAACTTTGCATAATAACGTAAATCATTTTTATTCCTTCTGTAAAGTTGCATAAATAATTCTTAGTAATCAATGAATCACGATGAGCCGAGGCTGATTTTTAAAAGTTGAAAACCGTTTCTACATTTATTTAGATCTACTTTTGTTATTTTTCTTGAATGCGTGTGTCGCGTGATGCCTTGATTCATGCAACGGAATCTTGTGCCGGAACATACCTTCATTCTTGCGGTAAATTAGATTTTTTTGTTTTTTGTTTCTGTCCGCGATAAACCCAATGTGGAGGATTATAATTACTTTTGAGTCTTGAACCGGGAACCACAATTTCTTGTTCTGGCAAAAGTGCGACCCTTTTCAGTTGATAGTATACAGTTAAATGTTGTCCAAACGGTAACCCGCAACAACAAAAAATATGCCTTACAATCGTACAAACCGATTCTATCTACTGATGATGCTGTATAAACGATGGTGTATAGTGGTGACTTCACATTAGTATAGACTGAAAGAGAAAAGTGGAATGCCTACTCGAATGTCGACTCGGTCATCTAAGCAGGGTTCAGAACTGACGTATTGGTTGTGTTTAGTGGAACTTTGAATTGGGCAGAAATATACATATAAAAACTTTCATACAAAAGCCTCTGAGTATTAATTTTAATTGCAAACAAACTGTTTCTAATTATGTATAGCTAACCAATCGAAGTTAGTTGATTAGTTAACCCTTTATCGGGTCATTTATTTCTAGTAAAAGCATATTAAAATATTTGTAGAATTGAGATTGATTTAAGAAGAGAAACTCATTTAGTTTACTAGATAAAATTTTAATTTGATTTTTAACACCACCTTTGAGATAGTAAATATATTTACCACTGCCCATTGGGGCGTATTAAAAAATAGGAAATTAATGCATTTTTTTTTGTTTTATGCTTAAAAATATATATTTTGTAAATACTACAAACTGGAAAAATAATTGTATGTTATATAAAGCTTTTTTTTTTATTCATAGATGACAAATTACAATATTATTTTTCACGAAATTTCCAGATCAGTGAGGAAGTTTTTAATCCTGTTACTTTGTGGGGCAGGAGGTTGGTAGCAATCTTCTTAATTTTCTGAAATTATAAATGGATGACAGCACAAATGAAATATAATATATATAGCTTGCCATGGACATTTAAAAATTAATGCTATTGGTGGTAAGTATACTCACCACGGCGTTAGAAAAGGTTAATAAAATAAAATCGTTGAGTTTGACACTGAATGAAGCTCTTAAAACTGAAGCAAAATATATGCCATTGAATTAATGCAGTATCAGTTAGCGCAGTTGAAACCTTTCAAGTAAAGAGTATTTAGCATGAACGAATTATTATAACTACTACTGCCAAACAGCATGGAGATCGTGGCCAGCATTGTTTTGCTAAACACCAGTGGCGTAAGAACATCCCACAATTCCCGCCTCTCCGGTGGGGGGAGGGCAGGTTTTTGGGGGGCCCAAAGGTTATAGGCTTACAGTCCTTTGTAAGATCCAGCTTGGAGCCCAAAACCTTTCCTTTGAAGGAGCGCCCTAATATTCTCCGTTACGCCACTGCTAAACATCCATTGTTTGGTGAGGTAGTTGGCTTTTAAGTATTTCGGGGCTCTGAGGTGGCGGTGGGGTGGCATATCATGTGTTGACGTTGTCAACTGTCACCAACATTGCGATTTTGGTTAGCATTCGGTGTGAAATTCGAAATGACTGTGCCATCAAATTGCTTCGACTCCTAAGAATAATATACAAATGTGTTTTTTTTATTGTGGTGTGATATCCGTAAAGACTTTCAAAGATAGCTGTCATAAAGTTGGATTAAAACAAATTTATTCTATAGCCATAAACTCCATAATTTTTATTGCCGAATCGCGTGGGAGGGCATTAATATTCGAAAAAAATAATGTTCCGCTGCTTGTTTGTCTTGTAAAAACGGTGCATGAACAAAGAGAAGTCGAGAATATACCCTGTCGTAAAAACGTCCCCAGGCATGCGTGCAATCGCCAACACGCGCCAATCTGTTCCGCCAGGCGCTATTTTCTCACTTCCTTATCGAAAGCAAAAGCGTTCCACAAGGATCTGCATATGGGATGCGACTTTTGAGGGAGACGACCCAGGGGATTTATTGATGCATTTTTTTTTACTCCAAGGATATCTTGGAACACGCGCCGATTCGAAGATGGGGGTTGGGGAAGAGAAAGTAATAAACGAACATGTACAGTGGAGTTAGATCAAATACTCACAAGGACACGTCTCATCAAATCAAAAGATAATAGATTTTTTGTTTGTTTCGGTTCTCCAAGGAAAACTAGGGAGTTTATAGGGTCGTCCCAAATTCTTCAAAAACGAGTTTTATCAGTGGTTAATATGGAAATGACTGATATGGAATGGCTGTATACATTGCTAATTATTAAACTTAAGTCTAGTAGCAAAGCTTTAGCAACGTCACTAGTTAAAATAGTTCGTGGAAAGTTTAGATGGGAAGATACGTGTAATGGGGTATAAGACAGGTTTTTCGAAATCCTGTTACAACAGCCTTGAACTTAAACTCATCTTAATTTTTCTTCAATTATTTATCGTTTGCAGCTTCCTGCACTTGTCCTTGGTGAAGAGAGATTGTTTCCTTCGATAGATCGTTCCGGCGTTAGGGTGTTCTTTGTGGAAGCAGAGTTGCTGTTCTTATTTGGGGGTAATGGAAAGCAGTGGCGTGCACAGCCTCTTTCATGGGATGGGTTGCGAAAGTACTGCGACGTAGTCTTTATGTCAAAAAGTAAAAATTTGACGGTCTATGGCAGTGGCGTAACGGAGATTATTAGGACTCTAGTACAAGGTTAGGTTTTGTGCCTTAAATATTTTATAAATTGGTTAAATGCCTACTTTTGGCGTCAGTCAGGCTTTGGGCCTCCTAGAGGTCTATTCCCGCCCCACGCCCTGTGGGGTTGCGGTGGTGTACGTTACGCCACTAGTCTATGGGAGGGATTTGAGCCCTGCATACCTCAGCCTGGAATGAATTCCATTGATATATAGAATGAAAGTGCTGGTGCTTGGAAATGTTAGTTTTCTATTGCAATATCTATCGTCTGCTTATAAATTCAAATATGACCCGACGAGCAAAAATTTGTACAGTAAGGATTTTGAAACTGAAAATGTAATCGTGTGAAGCTATGATGAAATCTCTGTGAACTTTGTACAGGGAAAAAAGATAACGATCCTTCTCTTATCACTGTATCAAAGCCATTACAGTTACTGACGTCTAGGAAGATTCAATTTCGCTAACATACGTTTTAGTATGGCTTTTGTTTTGGTGAATACTTTCGGCTGCCAGTTTCTGCATTCGCATTACTACTGTTATATTAGCATAAATGTCGTAGCTCCGAACTTATGGTTCGTCAGTGTATGGATTCGAATCCTGGTATCATTGAAGACCCGTCGTGTAAAGGGACTGGTGTACATTTAATCTTTTAGGCTCAGATTTCTTTCTGACGGTGTGGACTGTCAGTTGAGGTGCCTGCCTTCCACTCTACTCGACTGAAATTGAGAATTACGAGATCTGTCACCTATAGTTCTCGATTAGCTTCTGGGATCAACGTCAATAAAAAATGCATTATAATCATTCTATTTATGGTTGCGATAGAGCCTAGTGGTCAAGGTCACCAACTGATGACCGGCGTTGTTAAGTAAAGGGTTCGAGTCCGGATGTACTGAAGATTTTCCTCGTAGAGGGGCTGATGCCCGTTAAATATATCGTCGTTCAAAATTCTCGCGTTGCCAGCGGTGGGTGCGGTAGCCTATTGGTCAAGGTAAGGGACACGTGGCCGGTGTGTTAAGAGTTTGAGTCTAATACCGTTGAAGATACGCCATGTACAGGAGTCGATGCACGTTAAACATGTCGAGGCTCAAACGTCCTCCCTTTGGTGTGGTGTGGTAATTAGGAGAGGGTCATGTGCCAGCTCAAATGTCGTCACTTGACCCTGGTTCAAAATGAAAGGCCCCTCGAGTACTGAACATTGCGACGTTAATATTCACTCACTTACCCGTTGGTGTGGTGTACAAGTTTGGAAGCGGGGGTTTCCACTCAGATGTCATCTTCGTTACTTGAAAGCGATTCAGAATTACGAGGTCGGTTGCCAACATCCCTCTTTCTGTATTAAGGGAGACGTTGAGAAATATTCACTGAGTATAAATAGAGATATCATTATATTTGGAATTTTATAAAAAACTCTTTTTCTTCTTCCATTTTGGGGGAGATTATTTTTCCTCTAAAAGAATCTATTAAATTTTACGGTTTTCTGAGTTGTCAACAAACATGTGCTTATAGAACGCATTCTAATTCCTCTTTTCCTGACTTTGTTGCACATTCAGTTTAGATCTTGAGTAGATGAGATTGTTTTAAAAAAAAGAACAGTTTGAATACGCCACAAAAACGTCAGTGTGAGTTCTTCGTTTTTGACGAATAGCACTGCACCAGACACTGCGATTGTTTTGTTCTTTCTTCTTCTCGGCAGGTCGCGAGTCAATCTATTTAGATCAGAACCGTTCCAAAAGTCTCCCTTGATGAGTCGACCGTGACTCGAGAACGACTCGAGTCTCCTTTGTCTCGAGAGCCGTCGGTGCTGTAACAGATCGATCTCTCGAAACAATGCCTTTTAACTGCGGGGATTGTTTGTGTCGTTTAAACAATATTGCCGGGTCAGATGGATGATAACAGAAACCTTGACAAGTGAAATCAATTTTAAGAGGATAATCGTTGGGGTCTAAATAGCTAGGTGCCGAGCCGATGGAATGTTTTTTTAAAGAATAAACGTTTCTCTTGTAAATTCTCCATTTATGCTTTGTCGTTTTTCACGCACTTCCAACTCAGAACATCATACAAATGTACGTTGTTTAGTTACCTGTTTCTAGTTGAAAAAAAAAATCGCTATCTGAACCCAGCACACCTCATTATTCTCAAATTTTAAGAAAATTTAATTTTATGTTTGCTTTCAAGTTATGTGGATTATTCCTTAACAGTTACTTTAAACAGAATGCTTTTTATTTATTGTTATATGCTTCTACATTTTACAGAGATTTTTAAAAAGCAATTCTAACGTTTATTCAAATGTACCCATCTTTTATAAGATCATTTTATACTAAATTCAATAATTGCTAAATTATATTAGTTTTAAAAATTTTTATCCTATTAGACTTTCTTAAAAATATCCTTCATTAGCTTTTTTTCTTTATCCAATAAACGCGCGTTATAAGCTCCATTCACTTTCAAGTTGAAAAATTTAAAGTAAATTATAAATTTGTAACAAAAAGAGCAAAATAAATGACTTTTTTTTACTTAGTACTCATTCGATATGGATTTGCTGGCATCCTTTTTTTCTGTGGGAGGAAGATGTTCCAAGTAATGTGTGTGAAATATTTATAAAAATTATAAAAATGCACTAGCTGCATGATCCGGCGCTGCACGGGCTTTCTCTACTTTCATAAATTTCCCCTTCCCTTCACAAAATCAGCACTTTCAATATTCTTTTCAAAATTACTTTTTTTTACCCCTTCCGCTTAGTCCGGCGTTGCTCGGGCTTTTACCGAGTGTGTAACTTAAACTTCCCTGTTCCGAAATTTTTTCGCTTCTTTTCTTTATCAGACAGGTTTTCTTCCCCCGGCGTTGCACGATCATTTTTGAATGAGTAACATATTGTCCTGGAAATTCTCCTTTCCCTCTCGCTATCAGCCATTCCTGATTGTGTGTGTGATTGCTATATTAACGTCATTACAAAATTCTCGTGGTAATTTCCCACAATTATTAATCATTACTAATCAGTCCATTTTCATTACCTTAGAACTCTTTATAATTACCATCGTCTTGAAGGTTTTTCCCTGAGAGGATTATTGCACGCCTGTATGAGAATCTGATATAACATTACACATCTGACTGTCGCCAGATGCAACTAGGTGATGAGCTTGTAAAATCAAAACAAAATGAAAAGGAAATCTTTGTATATGAAGACATTTATTGAAAAAAAAAATCTCTAGGAGATAACTCGTAAGTGGCACTCAGCATTGGAATCTTATTCAGGACGCCCCGAGCTGCAGGTTATCTCGTAGCGTTCCCCAATAAAAATTCCCATAATTGCCCTTACAATATTATATCAGCGACTCCATATTATTATATTTGGTAAAATGGCATGTTTTCTTTAAAATAAAAACTTGGCACCCAGGTGAAGAGGCTCTAAATTTACCTGGAAGTGAATGGGTTATGCCAGTGCTCCGCAACCTTTTTATCGCTGTTTTGATAATTTTACCGCGGCCCGCTGAGGGTGGGACACGTTGATTGTTTATATTTTAGATTGTTTTTATTTAACGATTTTAATTTAGTTACATTTATATATATAAATATGCCTTCAAAATAAACTATAGTTACACCAAAAATGAATAAAAGTGATTTAGCGTGGAATATAAAGTGATTTTCGTGAAAAGTTGCGTAGATCCGAGAGAAATGCACTCCTTTAAATAAAATGGCAATAGTTTAATGTTCTTTAGGCGGCCCGGCACCATTTGATTCACGAACTGGTACTGGTCCGCGCACCGGGGGTTGCGGATCTCACTGGTTAAGCCACACCCCATTCTCCGAGCTTCCTCCGCGAGAACGTTCATACACAGAAACATTTCTTATTTTCATATGCTTATAATTTTTAAAATTATGGCTGTATATTTTATGCATGGTTATATAAATAAAATATATGGTTAACATTTTACTCTTTTTTTTGAAACCTCATTCCTTTATACATAATGTGTAAAAGAATCTAAATATTTAATTTTAACTTCAAAGAATAATATCCAGTTGAAAATTGTTTATATTTTCAGTTCTAGAGACAAAATTGACGTCCTTGAAACCTATGAATGGATAAGGGATACACTTGAACCCCCATGAGTAGTGACAAAAACACACTCTATATTTTATACCATAATAGGTTAGTAAAAAAGTGTTGAAATAACTTTTATATGCAAGAATAACCAAAAGTTAGTTTTAATTATTAGTGTAAACACGCAATTACTGAATAAGACAATATGGTATTAATGGTATGGACATCGTAGGGGCTGGGTTCGAAACCCGGGTAAGGCATGGATGTTTGTGTTGTAATCCTTCTTTGGGATGTGTGCTTCACGCTTACTTCTTATGTAAGCCCCCGTGTGATACTTTGTGGTGCACGGGTTTATCAATGTTCTCAATAAAATAAAATGGCATGGACATTTTTTCAAGAAGCTTTAAAGTTTAATTCCTAACATTATAATATTTTGGCAATGGCTGTTCTTTCACTGAGCCACAAAAGTTTTAAAAAAAGTACCTGTGATAGTTCATAGTTTGAAAGGAATAAAAAATGTTATCTGTGGTAAAATTTTATTTTAAAAACTATTAGTTAGAGGTCGACAGTTTTGATCACAAGCGCTGTCGATTCATTCATTTAATATATAAAACAGCTTCATGTTTTCATCATTTCTGTGTTACTTATAACTAAAAGGACCTTTTAAATTTATGTACATACATGACAACAACGAATTCAGTCGAAAGTATGTTCGCGAAATGTTAGATAATTTTGCTATTATGTCATTTCTTCTGAGTGGACACTATTCGATACGTTTCATTGTATAATAGGTTACAGCACGTGTAACGGCCGAGACGGACACCTAAAAGGTTTTTTCTCTCGGTTTCCGATTTCCCAGACACGTGCTGGTGTTTCCAGATATTTGAAATGGGTTGCATCATAAAAGCTTCATTATGAGAACGAAATATCGGTTTGCAGGAAGAATTCAGGGAGGTTTGGCAAAACTAATCCAATGAATCATTTGTTTTATAGATGAGTGGAGGAAATGAGATCGCGGACAATTTTATCACACAATTGCCATTACAAAGCATTCAAAATATGGTAACTACGTACCGTGGCGAAACGGAGATTAGGTTCCCCCTGCAGAGTCAGGCTTTGGGCCCACTAAATCTAGTCCCCCTCCCCTCGATGTGGTGTTTGCGGAGGTGTAGGTTACCCCACTGACTACGTGTTAATTATCAAAACCACAATATTCCATATTGAAAGCGTTTTTGACTGTCTTTACTGCTCCACATAAAAAGTGCATTAACAACAGCCATATATTTCATAACTCTGCACACTGTAGTCATATGACGAACTTTTCTTGTAATGTAGTATTTGACTTCCTGTCAATGCGATTGAAAACTTTGTGAGTGTTGCTCAATATCTCACAAAACTCATTCAATTCTTTTCAATATTTCGATGGTTTCTACATATCTGCCCTCCTCATTTTCGGAGCATTAATAAAAGTTATAGTTAAAAGCAACCCGACAGTTATTTGGTCTTCAATCTCTTACTTTTAAACCGGCCATGGTAGCCTAGTGGCTGGCGTGTCATGAGATTAAGCCTAGTATTGCTGAATACCCGTCAAGCAGAGGGGGCAATGCTTGTTAAATATATAGGGGCTTAAATGTACTCCAGTTGGTGTGATGTGGAAGTTAGGAGAGAGGGATACCTCGTCCAGGTGTCGTCCTCGTCACTTGATCATGCTTTAAAATGGTGAAAAAATCAAATGATTTGCCCAAAGCCCTCGTGTACTGAATAATGTGACGTGTGTTAATATTCACTCACTTTTAAACCAGGATCAAGTGACAAGGACGGCATCTGAGATTAAAGTTTGGGGAGGGACTTCCTCGTCAGTGAGGACTTTGTCTAGACAACTGGTCGTGGTAGTTGAATGATTATGACCATGAACTTGTAGTCGGAGTGTATTAATAGAATCGAGAATTTGAGTCCTAATGCATATAAGAAACACAAGGGCTGAAGCACGAGAAATCCGTTGGGACTGAAAGTTATTAAATTGATATTTTGTAGGTTACTTCATAGTGGCTCAAAATAACGTTTCCAACAGTATTTGTCAGTGACAGGTATTGTGTCCACTTTTTGATTTGACTACGGTTCAAATTTAGGAGTTATGTTTAACTGTGGTTTTGCGGGTCAGGCTCAAGAACTAGTTTATTAGTAAGGATCCTACATTTTCACGTATAAAATAATCATACCCTTTCCATTGTATGTAAAAGAATCAAAACCACATTCTTCGAAGGGCGCGGTGTAGAAACTTGGAAATTCAATTAAATTATTTGTTAGGTTTGGAAAAAGTCAATTTTAGAGGCAGTTAAAAATTGAAAGAGAGGTTGATTCTCAAGCGTTTCGTGTCACCAACTGAGCTCTTATCTGAATAAAATATCACAAATAATTTAGTCTAAGCTGTCAGATATCTTATTTCAAATTTTATGACTCGATTTCACAATTTTTTTAAATCATGGTATTGAGGAACGTAACATGAGTTTTAAAATTTAATATCTTATCCTATTAGAAATTCAATTCTATTTCGTCGATTTATGCGACCGATACTCGAATATTCTATATCAGAAATTGGTTTTGATTTCAATAAAATCTCGAGCAGGCGTAAGATAATAGTGTCAAATATTTTGTTTTTGTAACTTTGACAATTTCGTTCAAGGACTCGAGAAACTGTTCGTATTTAATACGATTTAAATCAGGGCATGGGTCAGTGAAAGTGCGAATAAATCATTTAAAGTTTATCACCAAAAAATCAATTTCTCGCTGTAAAAACTCAAACTATATTTCAAGAGAAGATCGATGAAACAATTATGAAAATTTAATTAAAACATTAATGGGATATTGTCTTAGATCCTTTAACTTTTACAACAAAATTCAGGATAGTTTTGGGTACATCAAAGTATCTACAATAATTCTCTTAACAATTTTAGTATTTTAATATTTTTTATGTCACAATAGTTTTCAAAATAGGGATGTAAATAACTTAATTTATATTTTAACTTTAAATTTTTTTTTTTTTTTCTTAGGAATTCAGATAATTCCATTTTAACCCACCCTGCTGCCATAGGGCAGTGATCGCCAAACTGTTTGACCTCACGGACCAGTAAATTCGTAATTTAAATCCCGCGGACCACTAATAAGATTTTTTAAGTGTTAAATATATTTACAAAAAAATTGTGATCTAAGAACATAATCAATGCATCTTAAAACTTTACGTAATGAGTAAATGTATTCTACAATTTTCTGGGGAACAGCGAAATTTTCTCGCGGACCACCACTTTGGCTACCTCTGCCATAGGAAGAATGTTGGCCCACGTCAGATTTGTTCAGCACCAATTTTTAGTCCTCTTTCCGAGGTTGCATTTAGTTAATTTATAAGTTTTTAATCTAATTCTAAAATTTTGTCACATTCATTGCTATGTTCCTCATTGAAATTTTTATTTGGAATTTTGTATTTTGAGCTTCTATTAATTATTTTCATACTTTGTTTTCCTAAAGAGCCTGTATTTCATCTCTCTTTCTCTCGATAAACATGTGTATGTATTTAAATATATAATATTATCGAAATTATATCTATAAATATAATCTCAACATAAACATTACTCAAAGTATCAACAAATATATTAATATACATGCAAAAAATTACCCATATATAAACATATATATATATACCCGTATATTCCGAGGTATAACGCCCACTTTTCACACAAAAAATTAGATCGTAACTGTTCCAAACCAAGAATTTCTGGATTCTTTAAAGTAACTGAACGCTTTCACCAAACATTTCTCATCGACAATTTTACACCATTTTCGTCTGTCAATTCTCGTGCGCGTGAATGAAAACACCTTTCGTGAAATCGGTTTTGTTTTAAAAATAACCCCACACACACGATTTAATATTGCACTAGCCCGCGTAATGCGGCGAATTCACAGGAAAATTAAAAAATACAGCTTGAAAGTATTGGTGCGTGTTATACGTCGGAATATATGTTATATACATATGTATTAAAACATCAACAAATACAGTGTTATAATTCTCTCCGGGGTTTCAAAGCTTTATAGTACAAAAGCTTGGACCAATACACTAAAATGATACTAGAAAGAATACAAAAACAATTCACACACAAGGGTTCCTTATGTGAAATGCAATAGTGCAGTTCCTACTACGCTCTATTCACCCTGCCACTATTAACGTCAGCGGCGTAACCGAGAATCCAGGGGTCCCAAAAAGTCGGCTTAGGGGCCCCGCTAAAAAACGTACGGTTCAGTCATTTGACCCCCCCCCTTTAAAGCGTGGTTTGGGGTTCATTCCCCTCACTGATTTGTATTTGCAGCACGTGTTATCCATTCAGTGTTATGCGAATTTTTTTTTCCATGAGAGCAAGTTATCGGACCTCTTTTCCGCTTGATGTAACAGAACTGCATGAAAGGATAGCACGTGCTGTCAATAACGTTGTAGTACCCTGTTAAGTAGCCTGTCGCATTGATGTGTATGCCGTGTTACACGATTAACACTGGTAAAGTATGTAAATAAAAATTTTTTTTTAATTTTTTCTTTCTCAATCCCCCAAAACCCCGGGGAAATATGAATAGCCTGCCAAAGTATGTTTTGTTAAGAATTTTATTGAGTTTTGTGAGAAATTGAATATGAATTCGTGAGAAGACAATATACCTATCACTAGATCCAACTGAAACCAAAAATACACAATCGCAGATGTTTCAATGTCTTAAAATCTGGAGAAATTTTATAACCTTCTATTTTCCTTTCAACTCTTACGCAAGTCAAACTGTCCCCACGGGGCATCAGGATTACGTTCATATTACTAAAAAAATCATTTTTTCCCTACCTAAAAAAAAATTATAAATTTTGCATCAGTTTCCGGGGGTCAATCCCCTCAGAATAAATCTTCCTTCTTTCGAATGGGGCCTCCCCCAAAAGGATCCTTTCTCAATTTCCTTGAAACCCTTTTATCCCCAAAAAATTTTTTTTTTTTTTCCCGGATTGGGGAAAAGTTTTCAACGCCCAAACATGTTTTTTTAGGTTTTCTTGCCCAGGTAGGGGGGCATTTTTAAATTTAAACCCTAAAACCTATTGGAAGGAATGTTTGGGGAGCCACGAAACGTTCTATTAAATGAACGAGAGCCTCCATTTTTTACACAGGGAGATATTGCATCTTTTCCGTGCTCTTTTTGAGATCCTTTTCTGGGGCTCTAAGTGGTAAAATCCTTTTTTTTTTGCTCAGCAACCGATCATAATTATTGTTTACTGTCGGTTAATTGAATGTTACATCCCCTTTTGCCGAATAAAAACATGCCCCTTATTTTTTTATCAGGCGTGCACAACAGGTATTTTTTTCATGCCATAAATGTATCACAAACAGCAATTTACACGATTTTTGAAAAATAAAATTTAATTATTTTTTTATGCTAAATTTATTTCCGTACTCTATTGATTACCCACCCGCTTTACTGGGTATTCAAGGGTGTTACACGAAACTATAGAATGTTTTTAAGTTATTACAAGTTCTTTTTTTTTTCCTGTAATGGGGCTTCAATTTGGGCTCCTTTTACAGACCTATTACATTGGGAAACTCTGGTATCCCTTTTTGGGTGGGCACCATTTAGGCGATCCCAATTACCGAAAGAAATTTTTTGACCCCCATTTTTTAAAACTCTGCCGCCAAACGGACTTTAAAAGGGATGTTTTCATTCGTATAATCAAAGACATGGGAATATCTCCCACTTCTGTAATTTCTAAGATTTTGATTCTATTCAAACGCATTCTTATAGTCACCTTCTCTTGATAAAAGAGGGTGGTCACTGTAGTCTCGTGGTCGGCGTTTTAATGGTCGGAGCCTAGCACCGTTGGAGACCCATCGTGACGGCTCAGATATTCTCCCGTGGGTGTGGCGTGGAAGTTAGAAGAGGGGAGTGACAGCTTAGGTGTCGTCCTCGTCACTTGACCATGGTTCAAAATGACGAGATCCGTCGCCAAAATCCCTCGTGTAGCTGATTAGCTAATTTTCACTCTCTCACCCACTCAAACCATCTTGCCAACGGGAAGGCTTTGAGAATCGTCCTATTTAACGTACATAATCCCCTCTATACGGTAGGTCTTCAATAGTACTAGGGTTTGAACTCATGACACGCCGGCCACAAACTCGTCACCGTAACCATTAGACTACCGTGGCCACAAAAGATACGTCAACATTCGCATTAAGGCTGTTTTCGCCCTATGTACGTGAGCGTGAATTTGACCGGGGCACATTTTTGGACAGCAAAAAAGCTTCAATTTTTTTAAAAGTTTGTAAATTTTAATCATGCATTTATTTATAATATAGTGTTTTTAAAAATTTTAAAAAATTTTACAAATAATTAGTTTTTTTTTTTAACATGTAAAGGGAAAGCTAATTTGCAATTACGTATAGGAAAAAAAATGCGCACTTTTTATAAAAAAAAAAAATGGTGAATTAGGAAAAAAGGGGTATGATAAAATAAATGAAACCTACAGATTAGTGAAGCTAGAATATAATATTAATGCTTGTGAGTTTTTTTATATTGAAAAATTTTCCCAAATTTGGTCCCTGTTCTTTAACATTAGCCGAAGACAGTCTTAAGTTCACATTCAACAAATTGAAATTCAGTTCCATTTTTTTTTCTTTCAAAGGAGAGAAATAACAATGAAATTCATAATATTCTTTCAAAATATATATTTCTATTAATTAAGGAAGGATTACGTATGTAAAAATTAATATCTCGATCAGTTACAGTTGCTATTTTTGTGTGGGATAGGGGGCGACAAAGGCTATTATCCCAAATATCTTGAGAAAAAGCAAGTTGTGTTCCCAAGTTATCCAGAAGCTTGTGAGCCTGCTCTAATTGTCATTGAACCTTTTGGAATGAGAGAGAAGGAAACGGAGAAAAATAACCATTCTTCGAATTCGAGTTTTCGTGCTTTGGAAAACGTTCGTTCTTGTTTGCGGCGGAATGTTTCCTCTTGTTTACGGCGAAGAGAGGGATTTTCCGAATATTGGGTCGAGTTCTGCTTTGAATGGCAGTCACGTGATCAAGGTCAATGATTGGACGAGAGCCATCGCTTATGGAGGCTGCTGATAAGGCCCCGGTGTGGGAACATTTCTCATTTATTTAACGAAACTCACCCCCTTTTTTGTTCGTTCTAATAGTTCCTGGGAAAGAGCGATATCGAAGGAATGAACCAGGTGGGCCTCACTCAAATTGAATGTTGTAAAGGAAAAAAAAAAAATCCCCCAAGAAAAATGACCAAAGGGGGGGATATATTTTTTTCCGAACTAATTTTGGGTTTGTTTCGTAGTGTTTATGGTCATGCACTCGTGGTCGGAGGGTCGCGGGTTCGAATACTGGTGCCACTGAAGACCGGACGTGTGGGGCGATAGTTGAAAGTCAGCTCAAAAATCCTCCCGTTGGTGCAGTGTGTTAGTTAGGAGAGGGGGTGCCAGATCGGGTGTAATCCTCGTTACTTGACCATGGCTCAAAAAAGACGAGTCCGTCCCATTCCCTCTTTTTTTTACTTTAATAAAACTCTCACTCACTCGAGCTCTGAAGCCATTAAATACTCTTCGGGCTGTCGTTGTTGCTAATACCAAATCTGACGATTCCAGATTGAGGCCCACGAAATTCATAACGGCAAAGGGCTAGATGTATGCATGTCGTTATCTGTAGCTTTGAGCACCGTACAGCTGACAGTGCAATTTGGCTCGGTGCCACCCCAATTTTGGGGAGAGCCCCCTGGGGATGCCATGGGCCTTCCACCTCTATTTTCCTTCTACCAAACTCACGAGAGGATTTGCAGTTGAGGGCTATTTAGAATACCCCCATGCCGTAAAAGCAGTACACATTTACAAACATCCATGCCTTCTTCAGAATTCGAGCTCAAGCCGTACGGCCTTTCATGGGGCCCAGCACTCTACGGCCTACGGATGAGTGGCACTCGTCATGTACAAGGACTGATGTATCTAAACTCTAACGGAGCTCAAAATGCTCATGTTGGTGTGTGGTGTAAATTTAGAGGTTGATGTACTATCCTCATCTCTTGAACAGGATTAAAATTGTTGAAGTCTGTACACAATAGCCTCGTGTTAATCCCAGTTTAGTTCCCTGTAATGATGACTAAAGGCCTTAACACACGTTTACGTATTTTGAGAAATTTTCCTGAAAGCAACCATTCTGAGAAATTTCTACCTTGTTGTCTGAGCAACGGCTCCGAACAATTTTTTCCAAGTGAGCTGAAAGAATTTATCCAAACAAAAATTGCTTGAAAATCCAGCCAATGGGGTTCTTTGCCTCCCTACTTTATGAACAAGATGGCAGCTTCGGTTTCGTCAAACGCATCAGAAATGGCGTTTATATGTTAAACAGAATGGTCCTCCATTTCTGTTTACGGCCGTCAACAAAAGCGCGGGGAAAAAAAAGAAATACACTGGTGTGCAAAACAAGCAACAATGAAAAATTTGGGTAGCCGGGGAAATTGCAAAAAAGGGAGGTCTGGAGATCAGACAGGAACACTTTCAGTAGAAACGTCATGCGTATGCAAATATCGGGAACAAAACGTCGAAGGATGTGAGGTACGAAAAGGTGATGTGGCGCGCATGCTCAACAGTAGAATAAAATGAAGGACGGAGAAAAATTCAACATATTGCTGCGGGAGTGAGTCAGTTCGTGAAATATGGCTAAAGAAATCCCCGGACGACTTCACACGAAAGAATGATCGGGGGATTGGGGGCATCCCGTCACCAGTGTAGCTGCAGAGTTGGGAATCAAAAAAAGTGTCTTTTCGCGCGCTTGAAAGCGTTCCAAACCAAAGGTACAGCTTTTAGAAAGGTTTGGGTTCGCCGGGACGAAACGCAAGGGGGTGACCCAAAATCATCCGCGGTGAAAAAAGGGGCGACGCAGTCAGAAGCGCCGCTCAGAAAATCTGTACAGCAACGGGGCGACAAGTCGGGTTTACGTGGGGACTCCTTCCAAAGGGGGCCTGCGCCAGGGCCCGAACGCTGCCTCCTGTTGAAAGTTGGCCACCGTTTACAGGGGGCCCGAGAGACAAAAAAGGCAAATGATCAATGGAGTCGTGTCCCCTTACGGATGAGAGTCGGTTTGAAAAGCGTTCTCAACGCGTTTGATTTGGAGAGAGATCGGGGCCCCGGTTTTATCCCCGAATATCAAGGAAAACACCGTTACGGTGGTCCGAAGTTCTTGTCGGGGAGGCATTATGCGAACGGGGGGAACTGAGTTTCACATTTTTGACAGAGGGGGTGTAACCGGGGGTCGTATTGGAGGGGTACTTTTCCCCCTGGCTCTTTTTTCCAAGCCATTAGACTTCATTTTTGGATGGCAAGCACGGCCACATCTACTTTGCTGTTGAGGAGCTGCTGAAAGTGAAGATATCCCCGAATGGATTAGCCGGTCTTGATTTAAATCCCCAACTGTGTGGGGTGTTTTGGGGGGACGCTCCACCGCCATCATCCCGGGGAACAACCAACAACTCAAACAGATGTTGATTGAGGAATGGGCATCTACCCCAAGTTGCACCAGCTGGTTCTAGTATGCGGGGGATTTGCAAAACAACCTTTTAAGGGGGGAATATACCATATTAAGGGGAAAATTTGTTTTTTGTTCCCGTTATAGACAATCATAAGTCACGATACTATGGGTTTAATAAAGCTTGTTTTTGTTTTTCTCCATACCGTATGCGTTGCAGCGCCTTTTTCAGCGGCAATGTTTCGTCATCCTTACGTACATAATACTCTCCCCATTTAGAATTCAAGCCCCTCAGATGATTTTTCGTGATGTTATGGCAATAAACCCACCTGTTGCTTAAGTTTTGCACACCAGTGTAATATTGGATGTTCATTTTCCGTGGCACAAAAATAGGTGAGTAATTTTTCAATGTGAAGATAAGGTGTGGCTGATGTCATAGAGTATCGTTTTATGTACAGCAACCCTTCAACCACTGCTTTTGAAAATTTCCTGAAATGATTGTTCCAAGTATATGTGTCTGATTAAGTCTCACGAAGTATAAATGAAGCCAAATCACGTCAATGACTCATTTTTCTACATTGAATCTCTATTGGACTATATGTGATGATAGAACTCCAAGTTGGCAATAAGTATAGGTATGCGCTAAAATAGGAAGTCTAATCTTGTCCGTATAGAAAAGTGAAATGAGAATGGAATATGGTATTGACTATGGATTTTTTTGAGTGAGGAAAGTAGATCGAATTAACTTCCATTACAGCATATTAAATAAAAATAGCCTATATAAATGAACCTACGTAACCTAAATTTCGCGATTACCTCTATAACTTATGTATCGCCTTCATATTTTTTATTTCCAATGATGTTGTGGATTGGTATTTACCCTGGGAATTTAGTGCGGCACCCTATAGGTGGAGTACCAATCACTGCAATGCAATTTTGATGCCCAATTTCCTCCCTAGAGGGAGACACCTCAGCTCAGACGATGCGAAATGGTACTAGGAATTCAATTTTTCATACAGCACCCAAGCCAAACAGGCAATCTATGGATCTTTAACAGGCCGCATATTCATACGCCATGGACGCTGTCGATTTTTTGCATCATACAAATACACCTACTTGGGCCGTGTTCAAACCCTCAAACTTTGGCGTTTAAGGCCAGCGCCAAACTAACCCCGTCACCAGTTGGAGCAGCTAAGTAATTTATTTATATTTTTAATTAAACAGAAAATCTATAAATGATAAAGAAAATGTAGGATACTTTAACGAATTTTTTACTCGTTTAGGAGTATTATTCAAATTTTTTTCATGTGTTTTCGCAAAAAATGATAAAATATGAATTTTCAAACCCAAAAGGGAGATGATCAGTTGAGGGGAGATGTTAAAATAACGTCTCTTCAAGGTCATTTCTCTGAAAAAAAGAAAAGAGGGAAAAAGCCCCTGATCTGTTTCGTGAAATGATGAAATAATATTCCATGATTTTAAAAAGATTTTTTTAAAAACGGGTGCATTATTAAACGTAGAAGAAAATTACAACAATAGTGAATGAAATACAAATTTTTTCAAAACTAATTAACAAAAAATTAAAAAAATTAGCTGGTATTTTTGGATGTGTAACATCTCTCCTCCTGCACACACTAAAATATCAACTATGGTCCCCTTTTTTTTAAAGATATGGGGTTGTGTGTGTGTGTGTGTGCTATTTAGGGGATCGATAGTACTACCTTACCACCCCCCTAGAGAGCATTTTGCCAATGCAAATCCTGACTAGTTCATTTCACTGAAGCATTTCAGGGATTTGTTAAAATCACTTACTTTCATCAGCAAAATGACCTTGAAGAGACGTTATTTTAACATCTCCCTTCAATTGATCATATCCCTTAAAGATTTGATGAAATTCCTAATTTCATCATTTCCCTGCGACATATAGACTTGGTCTTGGTCCAAAATTAAAAAAAGTTATTCCGCTCTATTTTAAGTTACATATAAATAGCCATCCATCTGGTATAGTGGTTAGTGACTTCTGTGCCGTTGGGGTCGGAGAAGGCATTGATGTTTGTAAATGTATAGTGATTGTACGGCATGGAAGTACTCAAAATAGACGTCAAGCCGCAAGTCCTTTCGTGAGGTTGGTAGAAGTGACAGGTACCTGATTACCCACAGGGTGCTGTTTCTCAAAATTGAGGTGGAAACGAGCTAAATCATTCTGTCACCTGTATGGTGCTCAAAGTTACGGATAACGACATGCGTCATTTAGCCCTTTACCATGATGAATTTCGTGGGCCTGATCTGGCCTTTGCCAATCAAGTGGCATTAGTAACAAAAACAACAACACACTAATCACACAAGAGAGAGAGAAAGGAGATTTTCTTTGTCTGTTTTTGCCTAGAAAGAAGTTAAAGCTAGATTCTGTTGTTTTTTTTTAATTTATATACATGTGAAATAGTAAGGTAAGCGGAAACAAGTAATATAAGAAAATAAAATTAAGTCCTACTTAGACCAACAAAGTAAAATTTTATTTTTGTTACTTTTTATTAAATAATTACAATTCATATAAATATGTATACACATTTGACATTGTGCCAAAAGAGAAAGCGATTGTCCAAGTAGTTTTCCTTTTTCCTTTCTATATGGGATGCTTGACTATTTTTTGTGTTTCTTTGTTACTATTTATTCATTCATTAAATTAATAAAATAGTATAGTAAAAAACAAATCACATTCTCAGAAATTAGGCCATTCCAAGTGGAATTCGAACCCATGACTTTTGAATTCAAAGTCCAAAGCGCTATCCATTGCGCTACTAAAACAACGAACAATTTTCCTTATTTATATTTGCTGTTGGACTATTATTTTTGTTCGTTAATATTTATTCATTTATTAAATTTAATGAATGGATTAATATTTAAAAAATGATTTAAAATAATGTATCCCACGTTTAAAAAAGTATTTGAACCCGAAAAGGATGAATAAAAAAAATAAGATTGAAAATTTTAACAAAAAATTTTTTTATATATATTATATATATATATATATATATATATATATATATATATATATATATATATATATATATATATATATATATAATATATATATATATATATATATATATATAGGAGGGAATGAACTAATAGTAGGGATTGAAAAATAGTTCCGAACGCTTTCACGATCACGCGATAAAAAAAAAATAAGGGTTTAACATTGCTTTAAAAGTACATTTAATTTGATTCCATTTCTTTAATTTTTGTCCTTACATAATTATTCGAAAATTATGCATCATTCGATAGATTAAAGATTATGATTAATAATTTAAATTTTAATCGAAAATTCGAATAGAAATTTAATTTGATTTCAAAAAGTTATTAAACAGTTTTTCACATATTTTCCCTGCAGGACTATGTGTCATGCCAACATAAATCACCTCTTTTCAAGCATCTGAAATGGCCTCCAGATGCAAAACATTCGTCTGTGTTTTTATGTATTCGTTTTTTTACTCCGAATCAAAGTAGTTTTCTGAAGCATGTATGTGTCGGAAGTCATCATGAAGCACCATTTTGTTTTTTTCTAACATGAAACCAATTACTTCTGAGTGAAGACTTGATTTAGGTTAGGTCGCCTAATTTCTCCTTCCTCGTCTAGCATTGGCAATACATTGAAAAAAGAAAACAATAAATTATCGGGGATGAAATTGACAGACGAAAGTAATATGCTTTCCTGCTAAGTAAAATACTGCAGCAGAATATAATTACAAATACCGTAGCGCATGGAACGGGGATCCAAAATTACGATTTGTTTGATGGTGAATATTCGACACTAAGATTGTCTGTCCGTAGATAACACGCCTTGTAATTTGGAAAAGTGGACAGATGACGAAGTCGACGTATGAGGCGGCGCCCTGTCCACACCAAGGAAGGTGCATCAGCCTTTGTAAAGGTACTTTAGTGGAAACAGGGTTCGAGTAAGTGAGTAAATACAACCAAATATTGTTTGGTGCTAAATTGTGATTAAGTTCGATTAAATTTCATTTATTACAGTAGAATCTGCTTTTATGCGATTTTATTTTTGTGCGATTTTTCTGTGCGATCTTTTTTTATGCGGTGCATAAATTTTAACGGCTTTGACGTCACTGCAATGTTTTCTATCAATGTACAAGTGGTATGGAGAATGTTAGCCCCCCCGAAAAGTCTGGTTTTGCCTTTAATATTTTATAAATTGGGAAAATACGTACTTGGCGTTAGTCAGACATTGGGACCCTAGAGTCCTGCCCCTACTCCCGTGAGTAGGGGTTTGCGGGGATGTACGTTACGCCACTGCAATGTACATATATACACTTCAAGACGCTCTTTGTTCATTGGTTATAAACAGTCTCCCGACAATGCACGTTCAGTTGCCGCTCCAACAGCCCGAGCTTGATTGTAAGTGACATTATCAATAATTTGATAGGTTATGAAGACGGACAAGAAGAACCCGATTCTTTGAAAGCGGATAAAACCAACAAACTTGAAAAGAATTTTCTTAAAATAGATACCCATTCCGAAAGGAATATGAAATTTCTCAAAAAGAGCTTCAATCACGCATATCTGGTTATCGGGACATTAACAAGCTACTAACAAAACCGACCATCGTCGCGTTGCATTTTCTATTCCAAATCCTTTATAAATTCCGAAAAATGTAGAAATTCAGAATTGTACTCTCATCTTTAAACATTCGAAAGGATCTTTAGCATGAAACTGCGCAAATTATATTGTGATTATTAAGCACTGGACCACAAATAAACTGGAATATAAAGTAATTTGATTTCTTAAATCAGACCAATCTTTTCCTTTGCACTTTTGTCAAACATACATTCATTTTTTGGATAATAGACTAAATTTCAAACAGGTCCAACATTTTTTTTTCTTTCGTTATTTCTTACCTTTTTGAAGTATTCTTTCGTTTCTTTTGCCGAAATGATTATTACAAAAATGCTTTGATTTATATGTTGACCCACTTTATTTTCCATTTAAGAGCTTATCTATTTATATTACGAAAATAGTTCTGGCATAAATAATTCCTTAAACTCTGTTATTTTTACCAATTATTTTTAATGATACGTTTCTTTTGTAAAAAAGCATTGCTTTCGAAATGAAATATGACTTAAGATTTTGGATGCAGCGCTATGGGTATCAATTTAGGCGATAAGCGTTGAATATTTTTCAAAACGATCAAATGATCCTTGAAAAAAAATTGTAAAAACGCAGATATAATCAGTAAAACGAGCAAATGAAAAAAATTATGTTTTTGCCGTAGAAAAAGAGTGGTTATGGTAGCCGAGTGGTCATGATCACGAACACGAGGCCACAATTGCTTCTGTTGAATCCTGAGTTCGAATCCTGATGCCGCTAAAGAGGCCTTTGGTGTAAATGTTTCGACATTAGATAAGCCAAGTCTCAATGCACTCGCATGGGGCGAGGAGGAAAATTTCAAAATGTGTGATGCCAGATTAGATGTTGCCCTCTTCATTTTGCACCGCGATCAAATGGCGGTGTCCTTTGCCAGTATCTCTTGTTAAGCTTCAGAACCCAACTTTTACAGTTAATCAATGATAATGAAAAGAGTATTTTCTGTGTGCAAAGGTTTTATAGCTTCAGAACTCCTTTTGCTATTATTCATGAGAGGGCCGCGTAAAAGAACAAAATTGTAAAAAAACGTGATATATATGCATATTTTTGTAATCATCAAATACAAGAAAAAGATGATACAAGTTTGTTGAGAAGTAATAAAAATTAAATTATTCAACTTAATGCGTATTGGTTAAAAGAGTATTTGATTTGATTTCAACAAGAGCCATCAAACCGCTAGACTGCATGGAGAAATCTTCCAGACCTTCAGGCATTCCATGCAGCGTCACTGTCAGGCTTCCAGACGACTTTTGGTAGTAATTTCAAACACATGTTGCAATACAACCTCTTGATAAAATGTTTTCTCACCGTTAATGTGCTGCTGTTTCTGTTCTTTTTCTTTGCTTTTTTTAAACCGTAGCTCGAAACTGCGGCATTTGCGACCCTGCATTCTTTGTGATTCCTCTGTACCGCCTTCACACCCTGCAAATCTGTCGGTCTGGTAGCAGATCACCCTGAATATTGATATCGAAGTCTTAGAAATAAGCTTTCGTTGTGTGAAGGGGCCGTGGTAACGAGTGGTCAAGGTATCGAATCATGGCTAGCCTTGTCACGAGTTCGAGCCCAGTACCACTAAAGACCCATCGTGTGGGGGAGCGATGCACGTTAAATCTGTCGAGAGCTCAAACGTC
The DNA here is from genome assembly GCA_019973955.1 of Trichonephila inaurata madagascariensis. Classification (NCBI taxonomy): domain Eukaryota; kingdom Metazoa; phylum Arthropoda; class Arachnida; order Araneae; family Nephilidae; genus Trichonephila; species Trichonephila inaurata. The sequence continues at coordinate 184,562 of BMAV01003430.1, forward strand.
CTCCCGTCGATATGGTGTGGTAGTTAGGAGAGGTGGTGCCAACTCCGGTGTCGTCCACGTCACTTGACCATGGTTCAAAATGACGGAGTCCATCGCCAAAAGCTCTCGTGTAGCTGAAGAGTGCGACGTTAATATTCACTCACTCATTCGATTGTGTGAAAACAACATTTTTATAGCGCTTTCCTTTCGATTTTGAAACAACAGGGATTTCTAAAGCAGCAACAAAAGAGAGATATTTGCAGAGTTTCAAATTTATATATCTAATATAGTTTAAAAACGGAATTTTTTACCTCTTTAGCTCCTAGCACCCTTCCCCCTGGAATTCGATTTCTGCAAAATTCGTTTTTTAAACGTTGCAAAATCATAAGATGACGCTAAATGTACAGTAACCGTTTCCTAAATATGGTTTTCCACAAATGGCTGCATATCATGTTAAACTAGTGAATATAAATAGTAACAAACAACAAAAAATAGTCCAAAACCATATATAAAAAGGAAAATCGCTTGTTGTGTCCCTGTAGCGTCATGGTAGCACATTGGTGGTGAATATTAACCTCGCACTGTTCAGCTATACACGAGGGATTTTGAATCATGGTCAAGTGACGAGGAGGGCACCTTCCTCTCCTAACTACCAGACCAACGAGGATAGCGCGTTGGAATTCTTATCCAAAGGGCATGAGTTCGAATCCTACTTGGGATGGCCTAATTTCTAAAAATGTGATTTATGAATGAATAAATAGTAACAAACAAAAATAACAGTTCAACACTATATAGAAAGTAAAAATGGAAAATTGCAAGGCAAAAGGGCTTTCTATTTTACCACTGAATAGTGTGATTCTGTCCTCTGTATATACATATTTACATTAATTGTAATTATTTAATAAGAAGTAATTAAAATAAAATTTTTCTTTGTTGACCAAAATAGGAATTGTCTTCAAATTTTTTTTTTATATATTACTTGTTTTTAATGGGGCTATAGATTGGTGTTTTACCATTGTAAACCTAGTACATTCCCTGGGAGCTGGTATCTCTTTTTAGTGCGGCACCACGTAGGTGGAATACCAATTGCCACAAGTAATTTTGACGCTCAGTTCCAGCACCAAAGCATTATTGTTGCGAAACCGTACTTCCAAATATACAAGAATTTACATAGAAGAAATTAAAATTTAGATCGAAGATTACAAGCTTTTTTCTTCAAATTCTGGAAATACGCTCTTTTTAAACAGTTGTATCATTATTGATTTTTATTTAGAAGGAATTTGTTTGCACATTTATTATTTCTTTTTCTTCTTCAAAGTCGTGCAAAGAAAAAAGCTTTCATTGATATGAGTGGCAACACTGGAGGCGATCGGGATGTCAGACTTTTCGCTTTTGGCCTACTTCAGATTGGGTTTGATTGATTCCTCTGATAAGAAAATAAAAGAGTGGTTTTGAGTTAGGTTAAAACAAGGAAATAATGGATGTATTCCACTTCTTTTTTATTATCGATTCGTCTAATTGATTGATATCGATGAATTCACTTACTGGCTTCGTAGGAACCGATTCTGACTCAAACTTCTTCCGATGGTTTTCCTTCTACATCACTGAAGAAAAAAAAAGATTATTATAGAGTTTTTGTGTACATAAGTGCGCAATAGTCAATCTCCCTTAGCGTGTTGCTGATTATCATCTCAATATATTTATACAACTTAGTTATGAAGACAATTGGGACACTAGAAGCACCAATTGCCCATGATCGGAGAATGGTATCCGAAATTCTAAATATAAAGTTTTACCACCACAGAAAAAACTCAGCGTTAGGTCTAACCTCGGTTATTTTCTCAAAAATTAAACATCTGCTCAACATGATCCGGGTCAATCAGATGACACCTGAACTATTGAAGCGTGCTGACAGTATCTATGTGCTGCACTTTGGTTTTAAATTTGATTCTGGTATTTTTGTTTTGTTTTGTAATTTTGTATTCTACGCATTCGTGCCCAATCTTTGTAATCTTGTTTCTTATGTGCCCTGAAACGTTAGGACATTTCGAGAAAATCGGGAAGTTTTTCAAACTGTTTCAGACTTAAAGCTTCCAATCTCTTTTCGAGTTTTTTAGAACTTGTGAAAGCAGAAATCAGTTGCAACGCATTCATTTCTCTTCAGTGAGTTTTTGTTAACGTAGCAGCACAAGGACTGTTGGGGGTGGACCTCATCATTTTGAACCCCACTTAAATGACGAGGGTGACACCCTCTCCTAACTACCACACCACACCAATAGGAAGACGTTTGATAAACAGGCTCTCAGATAGGTCCTGTTAAAACATACTTGTTGAATCCAGAAAAGTCAGAAATTGGGCTAACTTTGCACGTTCAATTCATGAAGTTCGACTGGCATAAATGTTGCCACATACTTTTATATATTTTCTCTTACAAACGAAACCAGCGGCCGTAGTAGTCTAGGAGTCATGGTCACGAACTCGTGGCCAGTGTGTCATGAGGGCGTGCCCAGTGCCACTGAAGATCCACCGTGTAGAATATGTCGAGGTTCAAACTTCTTCCATTGGCGTGGTGTGTAAGCTCGGAGAGGGAGGTACCAGCTCATGTATCGTCCTCGGCGTTTTATTACAGAGTAAAATAACGAGGTCCTACACTAATAGCCCTCATGGTCCTTGTCATAACTTTATTACTTTCTCAATAACTTCTCAAATCAATCAATACACACATGATTAAATCTTGATTAACATAATTTCTTGATTAAATATATCATCTTGATTAAATACAGTTCTATTGATTAAACACAATCAGAAAAAAATCGAACTACAACGTCCGTCGTCTTAAAAACTACTCTCAAGAGACTATCTCTATCCATCTCTTTTACCCCAGACCACGCCTGTGCGGTCGGTCTCTGGGTGAAGGTTCGGCCCAAAACAATTTTCAGCGCTTCCCGCTTTCAAAGCACATGGGACTCTTTCTTCCCTCGGCCGCACTCTTCTCCAAAACACATTAACCCTACCGAAGCCACCCCGATTCGCTCCAACACACATTCCATACTCTTTCGCCAACAGCAGTCAGACACTACAGTCCTTTTGCGTGCGAAGTTAAAAAATAATCAATCAACAGACCTCAAGTGTCAAAAAGAAAGGATTAATTCTTCATGGAGGGTTCCAACATTTTGAACCGGGGTTAAAGAACGAGGACGACATCTGAGCTGGCATCTCTCTTTCCGAACTTCCTCACCACGCCAAAAGAAAGACGGCAGGCTTCTACGGATTTAATGTGCGTCAACCCTTCTACTCGGCACTACGGCTTGAACTCATGATACGCCAGCCACGAAGAAGTGACCATGACCAAGAGGCTACGGTGGCCACCAGGTGTTGGAGATCGGGTTGCTGTCTTTAAATGCCTTTTAAAAAAATTGTGTTTGGAAAACACAACCCCAAAAATTAATGAATACTCAAATTTGAAAAAAATTATTCTAATTTGTCAAAACCCCCATATTTATATAAACTTTAACCCCCCAAAAAAACCGTTTTTAAACTTTCTGAAAGGGCGTTGAAGTATTTGAAACATTCAGCAGGATAATGGATGAGCTCATAGTTTTTAAAGAGAACGTAAATTATTTTTTTTTAAAAAAATAATAAGTCACGGAACTGTTGAAGGTGGGAAAAAAAAAAAATTTTTTTATCTATTATTACATTTTTGAGTTTAAAACAGCAGCAGACCCAAATTCTTTTCTTTGTCTAATTGTTTACCTACGAAGAAAAAAAATGTGTGGATTTTATTTACCTATTGTATTTGGAAAAATATATATATGTGTGTACGTATACATATTTCGCAAGTAAAAAAAAAAAAATTTTAAAAGTTCCCCTTCCCTTTTTTGACCCCTAACTTTTATAAACGCTTTTTTTTTTTTTTTTCCCTCCTTTCCAAACTATTTTAGTGTTTGCGTCTTAAAAATATTTAACTTATTTTCTAATCGATTGCTCTATAAAAAAAAAGTTTGTAGAACGTTTATCGCGTTTTAAAAGTATTTACATTACATCTGAAATTCTGATTATTTGGAAAATTCGCTCGTCTAAAAAGTAGTCTTTTTCTAAAGAAAATTGATTTTTTGCCCTATAATTATGCATTTCTGACAGAGTAAAATAGGGTGCATACGGTGTAAGGGGAAAATATTTGTTGCTCATTTTAGTCAGCCTTTTAAAAGCTCGAATTTCAAACCCTTAGAAGTCTACTACTCTAAGAAATAATCTTTTCCTATGGATAATTTCAAAGAAATTCACATTTGCCACAGTTTGTAATATCCTTCATTAGAGTAAAATATAAGATAGTTGTTGGCTTGTATAAATCACGTTTCGTGTCGCCCATTTGGTATAGTGGTTAGTGATGATGACTGCTGCGCTGTAAGGCCTGGGCTCAAACCCGGTGAAGACATGGATGTTTATAAATGTATAGTGCCTTCACGGCATGGGGTACTCTAAACAGCCACCGAGCCGCACGTCCTCTCGTGAGGTGGGTCCGGGGATGACGGGGGGCCCCGACCCCCCCCGGGGTGCCCCCCCAAAAGGAGGTGGAACCGAGCAAAATCCTACCGTCACCTGTATGGTGCTCAAAGTTACGGCCAATGACAGGCGTATAAATAGCCCTTTGCCATGATGAATTTCGTGGGCCTTGATCTGACAACGTCAGACAGGTGGCATTAGCAACAACCACGTTTCATAATTATGCAAGAGATATTGACCACGGACCTCGTCATTTTAAATTCGGATCAAGTGTTGAGATGGACACCTGAGAAGGTATTTCACTCTCCCATTTATCTCTTGTGCTTCTACTAAAGCAGTAGCTTAGAAGTCATGGTCAGGAACTCGTGGCCAGGGTGTCATGAGCTCGAGCCTAGTGCCAGTGAAGACTCACTTTTTAGAGGGACATATCTCAAAGTCTTCCCGTTGGCGAGGTGCAGTCATTTGGAGAGGGTTAGTTTCAGCTCGGGTGTCATTTCACCATGATTAAAAATTTCGAGGTTTTTGGTCAATAGCTCTCGTGCTGCTCTATTGGTGCCTTTAATAAACACTATCTCACTCTACTTAATAGAACGTAAGTTAACAATCTATCACTCTTCAAATACCACACTGCTGTATAATGGAACCGACGCACTTTAAATCTGTCGAGGCTCAAAGTCCTCACGTATGCGTGGTGTGAAAGTTTGAAAAGAAAGGTGTTACCTCGGGTGTTGCCTTCGTGATTTGACTGTGGTTCGAAATGAAGAGGTATTTCGTGAGTAGTCCTAGCGTTGCTTCGAAGTGTGGTTTTAATAATGAATCGAACTACAGCATTACATTAATGAGGTGAATGACAACACGAGGGCTATATTGGCTAAGGCCTCGTCGTTTTTGAGACCGGGCAAGCGGGAGGGGCGTCGGGCTGACATCCCCGGTCTCCGATCACACCCCCAACGGAAAGGTGGTTTTAGCCTCGGTTAAACCCCCAACAGTTTGTATCACGGGGCCGCCCAAGTGTTTTTTTAAAAGGGGGAACCCCAAAAGGGTTACCTTGATGTTTGTGCAGTTTTTAATTTGCAAAAATTTTCCCGTACTTTTTTAAACGATATTCTTTTAATGTTAATATATATTATGTAATTTTTTTATTTAATATAATATAAAAAATATAATTATTATCAAATTTAATAACCATATAATATTCGTTATTTATAATAATTGTTTTTATTATATTTATTTATAAAATTTAAAATAAATTTATTATTTATAATTTTTACGTTACATAGTATTCTTTTAATAATTTTATATTACAATACGATGATTTTATTCTTTTTTTTTATAATTACTACTAAATTATATTATAAGATTATTATTATATACTTCAAAAAATTATTAGTACATGTAACTTTTTATTATATTATATTGTTATTCATTATTTGTTGAACTTGGCTTTTCTCAATCTCTTCCTATATTCGTCTTTTGAAATATATTTCAATGTATTTCAAAAAATTTTTTTAAAATTATCTCCCTAACGATTTGATACCACAAGGCCGCCCTCTTGGATTCCATTCCAGCGACAACAAACGCTGCTTGGCGTAATTCCTTTATCACAGCGCTTGGCGTCATGCCCCGTGATATCAAACTAGCACCAACCTCCTCCATACGGCGGGGTTTCAATGGTACTAGGCTCGATCTCCGGACACGCTGACCCCGAGTTCCTGACCATGAACTTTAGGCTTCCACGGCCACACATAAGTGGGAGTCTCTGTTCCATTACTTAACTTTTATTGAGTAATATTAAAGTATTTGTAGCGCAAAATATTATCCCCGAATAACGGGTTTTATAAAAAACTACGTTATTATTAAATAAGTTAAATAACTGTCTGTTATTCTTTAGTTATAGATCATTCTAAAAACGTAATTTTAAATGATACTCATTCATATGTCCTAAATATTTAATAAAAAATTTCTCTATCACCAAAAGGGGAATGTGGAATAATAGTTTAAGGGGACACAATACGATTCAATTGACAAAAATCGGTCAAAAAATCAAATATAATTTTTTTAGCCTAAATTATTTGGAATATTCTTTTCTCTATAACCTCACACAAAATTTAAAAGCTCTAAACTTAAAAAAAACGTAGAATTATCTTTTTCGTTCGTTTTTATTCACATCACTATATGGCACACAAATCAAAACTTTAACTCGGAAAGATAAAATAACTAGTTTTTGTCTTCATTTAAAATGCTAAAGCCTTTTTCCTATTGTGGCTAATGCTTTTAATTTTTTTTTTTTACTTATTGCTAATAGTTCATATAACAAAAGTTGGTATGCATTTTTGAATCAAAGCGATACTTATTTTTTTTAAATAATTGAACTTAGAATTTATACATTTTTTAAGGAATTTTCAGTAAGCCTTTATAAAAAAAGCATTGTACGAATAACAATCATGTTATCTCAAAACCCATACCAACTTTTGTTTTAAATAGGTTGACCTACTTGTAAATCAAATTTTTCATTAATGTACGTAAATTTTTGTAGGAGGAGTAGCATTTTTAAATCATTTCACAAATTTTGTTTTTCTCTTAAAAAAACTAAATGGCTATCTTTGTATGACATTTTAAGAACAAAATCTGTTTTACATAGTATATAAAATAAGGAAAAAAAAAAATTTTTTTTAAAACCAAATTTAAAATTTTGCTTAAATCTCCATGTCCCCCTTAAAAAGTACTTGTAGATCTTCACAACTTTTTTTTTATTGAATAAAGAATACTCAATCACAAAAAGTATCTCTCCTTCTATTGTTTTGTGAAAATAAGCTTCCTCGTACCTGCGCAATTTGTATTAGGATATCGAAAATGAACTACATGATAAGGCCGTTTCTCGGACAGAATTTCATTTCCTGCGCAAGATACAAGTCTCTCTCAATAATGTGTGGGCGGTTAAATTCTATCAAGACATTCCATGGCATTGTGCGAAAGAAACTCTTATTGTTTCCCAAATAATTTCGTATAAAGAATATTTGGTACAATTGTTCTCGTCTCGAAATATTAGGTAACATTGTTTTAAAAATAATCTCGCCAGATTAGATTAAAAATTCCATACATTCCAAATAAATATGTAATTCCATACATGTATAAAATTTTAATATTCTCTACTTGAGATACAAAAATGATTTAAGTATCAAAGAGATTAAAACAGATAGTTAAAGTTTTGGAAAAAATTACGAGATTATAATCCATCCAGACTGTGAGGATTGCTTTGTGAATTAGTGAGGTTTAATCTATTGTGTAGCTAACCACCCTTTTCTTCTTTCTGTTTACAATACTGAGCGAAATCCTTTGGAATATTGCTGATATACAGATGTTCTAAATTCCTTGTAAGTAAAAAGGTTACATACCTATTGAATGCATACGAAAATGCTTAGATAATACTTGAATCAAAGGATAGTAAAAAGTTATAGCCAGATTTAGTGATCTAGAAATTCACACAAAGCTTTTTGAAAAACAAGCAATATATACATATAAAAAAATTAAGTCAACTCCTACTTAGATCAATAAAGAAAATTTTTATTTTAGCTACTTTTTATTAAATAGTTACAATTAATTTAAATATATATACACATAGGACAGAATCACACCATTAAGTGGTCATTCATTTTTATTCATTATCATTAAAGTATCGTATTGTTATCCAAAACAATCGTGTCAATAAAATTTCAGTTCAACTGAATGCTTTAAAACGTGAGAAAAAAACCTTTTCACAAGTTGTGACACAAGTCGCCAAAAATGATACCAACGTGGCTATATTTATAATTATTTAAATAATTAGTTTTAATCCATTAACTTTTATTAATTATAATTAAATTATTGTATTGTCATCCAAAATAATGATGCATATAAAATTTCAGCTCAATGGAGCGCTTTAAAATGTATTTTATGAACGATTGAAAATTCCACCAAGATAAATAAATATATAGAGAGTGAGAGCTAATAGTAGGAATTGAATGAAGGCTGGTTTGTAGCATTATTAACTGTCACTATTCAAACAAACATTAGAAAACCGAATATTTTGCTGAAAACTGTGGTTTAAAACATTCATTGAAATATGTTACCGTTAAGGTATCCGACTACGTTCAGGAACCATGATTTTAAAAAAAACGCATAAATGGATAATTTTCATGATATTTAGTGTCACTTAGATTAGAATACATGTATAAAATTATTTTAAGGACACATTATGACAAAAAAAATTTATTTAAATACAATATTTTGGCAAAAAATTAACTTAGAATAACCTTTTTTCCAAATGTTCTCCTTTTGTAAGAAATGCTTCTATTGTATTAATATTTTGCCTGTATATAGCGCAGACCTCTGTACAGAGGCTCAACTATGATTTTTGAAAAATTCAAATTATTTTCAGTTACAACCATTGGAAATAATTATCGGCGTATTTTCTTAAAATTTCTCTTCTGTTGTCGTAAAACATGGATAAACCGACTTCCAAGTTATGCATTTCAAAAATGCTAGTTGAGTCTCTGTACAGAGGTCTAAGCTATATACAGGCACAATATTAATACAATAGAAGCATATTTTACAAAAGGAGAACATTTGGAAAAAAGGATATTCTAAGTTAATTTTTTGCCAAAATATTGTATTTAAATAAATTTTTTTGTCATAATGTCCTTAAAACAATTGTATACATGTATTCTAATCTAAGTGACACTAAATATCATTAATATTATCCATTTACCCGCTTTTGTAAAATCACGGTTCCGAACGTAGTCGGATACCTTAAAGTAAGAAAGCCATTAATGCGCTGATTACCTAGCTAATCTGCAGATTAACTGATGTGCTCCGTTGAAGTATGAAATCAACAGTTTTCCGCTTTTTAACTGGGTTATCTTCACATTAGAAGATCGTACTAGTTCCAAAGTTTCTCTCATTTTCTTTCTGGTAGGAATCTTGATTGAAAAAAAAAACTTTGACTGATTCCACAATAATTTAATTTTGACATTTAGAAAAAGAGTGGTAGAGACAGCGAATGTATTCGATAAAAGCCATCTTGAATTAATTTATAATAAATTTAATCACACGATGACCAGTATCTTCTGGAAACAAATCAAATTTTTAACATTCAATATTACAAAGTATAGCTATACACACATACTTATTTAGCATGCTACCATTCTTTAGATTACAATAATAAGTAAGCACAATTTTATCATACGTTTCGCAAATTCATTTCTTTGTTATAATAGGGTAAACTCGTTTGATTCTTTGTATTATAATTCTTCATTTGATGGAAGATGGATTCTATCAACTAATTTGTTGCTTGCTTGATTGTATTAACGTGATTCTTTAGATATCTAAAAATGAATAAATAGCAAATTTCCTTAATTGCAATAATATGTTAAACCCCGTTTAATTCTATGTATTGTAGTTCTTCAACTAATTGGTTATTGATTCCATCAACTAATGTGTTGATTGTTCAATTGTATCAACTTAAGATATCAAAAAGTAACATATAATTTAAGAGTACAAAAACGTTGCTGGTGGTCTACCAAAGATCTTGTTTGAATATGATGTTGACACTGTTGCGAGACTACTATTTAAAAATATTCATTAGATTTAAATTAAACAATTTTCTGAGTCGTAATAACTATTGAACTGAACAATTGTAATTTTAATTGTTAAATAACTATTATATGTAATTTTTTAAGTGTCTGTTTTTGTTCTGACTTTTGAAAATCGGACCAGTTATAGAAAAGAAATTAATTTAAATTTTTTTTCTTTACAGGTGCGTTTCTTTTCTTTTCAAGGAAAATTCCCGAGCTATCGACAACTGGAATTCAATTTCCTTATTAACTGTTATTCAACTTATTTTCGGAAATAAGGTAGGATGAATCAATCACTCTTATTGGCTGATTTCAAAATAATAACAAAATATACATTATCAAGTTGACAGTTGAAGATAGACAAGCTCATAAAAATAACTAAGCTCGAAAAATTGAAGCTTTAAGAAAGCAACGATGTGACAGAATCTCTTTACATAAATTTTAATCCAAAGCCTTCTAAAGATGACTGAGACTTCGTTCAAAACCGTGATATTGAATAACGAATAAATTGCTTTTTTTTTGTATTTAATGTCAGTTAAAAAAATTACAGTATGCATGTTACCATTAAAGTGCGAAATCTGTTATTTCATAGAATAACTAGATATTCCCTGAAATAACTGGACAAGTCAGTTATACATAAAATAATTGAATTCTACGATTTAACTAGGTATTCCGTAGAATAACGATCGTTTAAGTATGAAATACAGCACTTGTAACTTTCTTGAACCAATTCTAGTTTCTTTTAATCAGTTTTGAACCACTTATAGCTGCTTTGCAATGACGTTTGTGTGTGTATCCTTCATTTCGTTGCTTTTAGACGTAGAATTTAAGCGGTGTGTTTATGTTAGCGTTTTACAAATATTTTTGCATCCTCAAAAAATGTGTGTGTGACTTTTGCAGCATTGAGAGCTTGTAAATAAAAAGACTCAATGCGATAGATTTGAATGTTTATTCGCGGGACAAAGGAAAAAGTGCTGCACTTACTCATGAAAAATTATTGTCTTTGATAGTAGGAGTTCTAAAACAGCTCAGAGAAAAAAGTACCATGTGACTATTGATTACTCCAGCATTATAATATCATTAAAGTTTGAGGAGCAGAAAAGCTAATTGTGTGTGTGTGCCAGTAACAGAAGCAAAACATATCCTTTTCTTTCCTTTCTGTTTAACTAATGTTAGCAATATGAATGAAAATGAATTGTATCATCCGTATTTCTATATTATTTACCAATTAATCATCCGCAAAAGGGATGAAATGTATTTTTCGAGAGATTTTAGCTATTTATGATCCATTAATTTAGAAAATAATTTTGGAACTGTTTATTCTTCTCTTAATCGGTCTATCCTTAGTTATTTCATAGAATAACTAGGTAAATTATGAAATTTTTATCTATTATATGCTTTAACTGACTTGCCTAGTTATTCTGCGAAATAACTGAATTATACACTTTAACGGTAACATACATATAAAGTTGTTTTAATAATATTGTTACAAGTTAGACTTATTTAAATGCAATTTTGGTAAGAAATGAAGAAATATTGACATGTTTTCAAAACATTCTCCTTTTTTTAAAAAAAAATGCTTCTATAATAATAATATTCTACCGATACATAGTTAAAAATTCTCCATATAATGGCCGAACTAAGATTTTTGAAATTATAATTTAGAAGTGGATTTATTCATATTTCTTTTATATCAGTATAGAGAACTTTTAACAAAAAACCACTTTGATTGTAATAATGTAACAAACTATTATTGTAACTCTGAAAATAAAGGGAATATTTCAGAAATTCTATTTCAACACCGATTTCGAGGTCCTAGCTATATATAAGAAAATTATTATTATTATCGAGCCATTTTTTATAAAAAGATTGTTTTGAAAATAGGTCATTCTTCATTTTTGGTAAAAAATTGTATTGAAATATTTTTATTTCTGTAACAATATTCGTAAAACAATTTTATATATATTCTAATTAAACTGATTCTAAATATTAAAAAAAAAATACATTCATACAGCTTTTTCAAAATTACGGTTTCCACACACAACATTGTTAGCCATTTTATCATCTTTTTAAATATTGTCGGAGTTTCTTTCGAATTACACTAGCTATTTTTTAAAGTAACGCACGAGTTTTGAAATTGCAAGCTCTAAATTTTTATTGTAGTTTCATCGCAAGGCACTGTGATCCTTAATACGGTATTTAATTACATTTATAATGTGAAGAATTGTTTATTTTGGCGCATATTTTCTTCATACATCGTTAAGGAAAAATATTTTTATAACGTTCTAAACCATTATTTCTACCACCGTTTTTTTCTTGTATCGTTTGTGAAAGGAAGTATAGTGCATCGAATGAAAAACAAGTATTTTTCCCCACTTACTCCATAACCACCAACTTAATAGTTATAATTCGCTTATTTGTTTTTCAAAACATAGTTTAAGTATAATCTGGCGTGTTCCAAAACAGAGTGCACTACTTTTTTAAACAATGTCGCTTATAATCGATTTTTAATGACAATAATAAATACTTTCACTCTGGCAACAAAGTGGACCAGTTCCTCTCTTTCCCCCGGCCTCGTTGTTTCCTATCCAAACGATCGTCTGCCCCGAAGCGCGTTGCCACTCTCCTGGTACCAAATAAATAAGAAAAAAACATTTCCTCTTCGAAAATGCAAGGATGAGTGATTGCTAATAATATAAACACGATTTTTGTTTTTCTTTTGTGGCAATAGTAAACGGAACGTGGTTGCAGTATTCATATAGAACACGAATATTGTTTATAACCGCTTTGAATTGGTTGATTTATTGCATGCAATATATATAAAAGTGTAACATTGACGTAATATTCGTTTTTATGTTGCTTGATGGCAGAACTTCTTTTATGAAAAATAATAAATAGAATGAATGAAATTAGTTCTTGGTGATTTTTTGCTTCTTTTCACAGAAATAATTGAAAAGGAATTATTTTCTCGAGCGTTGCCAATATAGTTTTCCTAAATGAATGATAAAACTACCTTAATTTATTAAATGTTTCCTAATATTTGTTTTCATGGCAATTTAGGGATTAAAACGTAAACCATTCATGATACAGAATACAATCTTTAAAGCTTATTTTGTGAAAGACATTTTAATTATTTCTTTTGCTTTTGGCACTTTCTGTGTGTCACTATGGCAACCTAGAAATGGTTTTCCCGTCATCAGTTTTTAAGTTTCTGACAAATATGCTAACAAAAATTATGTTTGTATTTCAAAATGGAACGAATGAAAACAGATTAAAAATATTACAAAAGTCATAATAATGATTCGGGTTTTTTTGGTAAATAATTTTTTTATTTTTAATGAGCTGCGAATTGATCATTAATCATTGCAGACCTAGTACAGCCCCAGAAGCTGGTATCACTTTTTAGTGCGGCGCCCTTATAGGCGGATACCAATCCGCAGGTAATTTTGACGCCCAGGTTCCCACCTAGAGGGAGGCAACTGAGTTATGACGATGCGAACCTGTACAAGGATTTAATTTTGCTGAGAACATCCAAGCCAAACAGACACTCCAGGAATCTTTTACATGCCGTACAATCATACGACATGACCGCTGTTGATTTTCTGCATCGTGAAAATCCACCACTTGGGCCGGTCGAACCCGCAACCTTGGGTGCAAAGGTCAACGACAAACCAACCACGCCACCCAGCCGGCGCTTTTTAAGTAAATAAAAGCTTAAATTAGTAATTATTATAAAACTATTATACTAATTTTTATCGATGATCAAAAAGCAAGTGTTGTCAGGCATTGAACTCAAATTCAATTCTAGCTTTTCGATAGTACAATCGAGTCACGAAAACTCGGCAGTCCCTATAAGTCGGCCACGTGACTCTCCAGAATTTTGAGCAACAAGGTGCGTCGGTAACGGACTCACTGTTCCTTCGTCGTCTTCGTGATGAAGCAGCAAAACACGGAGTGCAATACGGGAAAACAACAGGACATTTACATGTCTTTGAAAAAAAGTAGCCAGTATATTTGCAAAGTTGGCTTCTTAAAGTATCTGAACACGTTCGGAGTACCGTTTTAATAAATAACATACTGAAACATTAAAAAGGCTTTTTTAGGAATCAGTACCAATAAATACTAATACTTAATGAACAGTATTTAAAAAAAATTATCAAGATTTTAGAAAAATCTTAATTATAAGTGAAATTTTTTAGCTTTTTTTTTTTTTCCAAAACCTTCAAAACAATTAGAGGAAAAAAATATATTTATATATTTTATTAAATTTTACTATATATAAATATATAGTAAAAGTATTAAAAAATAAAACCAATGAGATGCATTTATCTAGAGAACATACTAAAATTTTAATGTTTTATTTAAATTGAAAAATTTTAGAGATGATCGCGTAAATATTATAAGAAATGGGACATTCTTTATGAGAGCTTTATTTAAATAATAGGTCATAACTCAAAAAATCTTCCTACAATAAGAAAGATTTTAGTACATTCTCTTGAAAATAACATAAATATCAAGTTCAAAAAGTTTTATAAAAATACACAATTCATAATACAGGGTAAGTCAAAATGAATATCGCGATTACAAATGGTTATGACTATTTAATGGAAAAGAATTTATCGATAAGATTTACTCCTATTGCAGTCGGAACTTCAAAAGTTTGTATTTATACGTCACTGATGTTCTATGTGACTTCCCTTGATCGCCTAGATGCTGACACGGACAACATCCCGCCCCCCCATATAACCTGCGGCCAAGAGCCTTTTTTTGGGGGCCCCTCGGCCCACTCTGGGGGAAAAACCAAATTTTTAGAAAATTTTTAAAATTTGGGGAAATACTTTGTCAAAAAATCAGATATATCAATTATCTTTTTTCTGTCGGTTTACTGGAAATTGATATTCTTTTTTTTATTTGGAACAATTACGGTTAGTGACAACAATGTAGTAGCGACAATTATATGGGTAAAACTAATTTCTAAATTTCTTATCTTGCAAAGCGAAAAATATTCGAAGAAAATGTATCGTTTCAAGACGATTGGGTGGTTGACTATTTTGTAGAGAAGAACAAACATAGATCAGTAATTGTTCGATTTGTCGCGAAAGTGCTGTATTTAAAAAATACCAATAAACGGAATCATTCAATACACTTTTCCTCGAAGATCTCTTTTAAAAAAGGTGATAAATAGGGGTTCCGAATAACTTTTTCAACAGCAAAAAACGGTCAGTGGCAATATCACAGCGATAACAAAGACATCCAATGAAGTTTGTTGTATTATTGGTCATCATATGAAACCGTTTACTGATGCAGAAATTGTGAAGGAGTGCTTCTTAAATTCTTCTAATTTGGTATTAGTGACAAAAAAAAAAAATATAAAAAATATTAATTAAAAAAGGCAAAACAGGAGTTATAATATTTTGATCAATTTCCCACATTTTAAATTTCCAATGCTATGAGGGTCTTAAAGTATTCCCCCTCCCCCATTTATCTTCATGTTCATCCCCTTATTTTTGTAGGCCCGCGTGAAGTGCTAATATTTTTGCGCCCAGCTGAAAAAAATCGATACCCTAAACTAGGCGGTACTCCATTTCACGGCATACTTCTGAAGCATTTGGGCAGTCATCAATGCAAGTGCATTACAAATGCGTAATTTCAGTTCTTCAATTTCTTTGGGCATGACATGTGATAGATGGGGTGTATTTTGAGTTATCAGGGTCAGCAAGATAGGTTTTGGGAATTTAAATCCCCCTTCTGGGAGTTTAAAAACCCCTTCCGTTTTTTAATGAAATAAAAAGTTTAAACGGCCCCAGGTAAATAGAAACAAAACAAAGTATGTTTTGTAAAGCCGCAGGATACCTCTATTCAAGACTATAAAAACAAATACAACCTCTGACAAAGTTTGGTGAGTAGTCCTGTTACATTAACGCAAATGAAATATTAATGAAAGTTACCTTATTGATCTTTGAAATAGTCATCTCCCATAACTATGCACCACTGAGATCCGGAAACTTTGTAAGAAGTCGTTATTTGGGATGAAGCTAAAAAGACTCGTCACGTTTTGTTGGATGTCAGGAATATCATCAAATCCCTTTCCTTCCAAAGCGAGTTTAAGTTGTAGGAATAGGAAGAAATCTGACGGATTGAGCTTTGGCGAGTATGGGGGGATGTTCAATTTGCTCCATCTCCTTTTTTGCTAGGAACTGTTTGATGATTTGGCCGTTTGAGGACGAGAAAAAAACCCATGAACCTTGTTGTGCATGCTGGGGTCGTACCCTACGTAGACGTTTCACGAAACGTGTCAGAACTTCAATGTACTTTGCAGCATTCATTGTCGTTCCCTTACGCAGAAATTCTTTGCGGTTAATGCCTTGACTATCAAAAAAGGTGACACTCCCTTACTCAATGATTTTGTCACTGACGGAGATCGCCGGTCTTTCGTTACGGGTTTGTCAGAAACACTATTCCGGCCTTCTCGAAAATGGACGAACCACTCATTCAGATTTCATGGACAGTAATTGATCTTCAAAAACACGTACCAGCATCGCATAAGTTTCTTTCGGTGTCTTACCAAGCTTAAAACAAAACTTTAAATTGATCTTTTGTTCTTCCATTTTCCTATTCTTAAAAAAGAACCAACGCCTAAACAAGCACTTTGTAAAACAAGTCTTACACGGAACACAAACGACGCTCAACTGAAAAAGGGTTTGAAAAAGGGGTAAATCTCCCCCAAAATTCCAGCTTTGTTTTTTTCAGTTTTTCCAGATCACCGTTGTGACATCTTACCGAATTTTAGTCGAAGGTTGTATGTGTTGTGACAAAATGGGTCATTTAATGGATACCTCTTTTCGTTAAAAACAGCTTGACCCTTTTATAAAAGTTTTTTTTCTGAGGTGTGTTTGATCGGAAATACATCTACGTATTCCTTAATTTTCATTTTCTGGAAAGTGCTGTTGCTTTGGCGTAATTTTGCTTTGTTTAAGGGTATTTAACTCAGAAGCGAGCGTGCGGGGCGTAGTCACCCCATTTTTTCCCCATGTTCATTTGTTACCCATGACCTTGTCAGTATCCTCCTATATGGCAGTCTTCATAGGAACTAAAATGTATTTGTCACATTTCTCCCTCTATTTTGTGAGTGGCAATCGTTTTTTTCACAATCCTAAGGTACTTGTTTTGACTGAGTTCCCTGCGCAACCCCTTTTGTTCCAAAATATTTTCTATGAAAAGGCTACACTTTTCCCCTGCGAACAACTTAGTGCTTTGATTGCTGTGTAAGACTTATTATGATTTATAAATGTAAATGAACAGAATATAAAAAAAGAAATGAGCATCTGTGATTCTATTGGATGAAATTGAAGCTTCGGAAAAAATCAAGCAAGGGGAGAACCTGTGAAATAATGCATATTAATCATGATATCGGAAGTCAGTTTGAGAAAAGCGATAAACATGAAACGTCTGAGTTGAAAGGAAAATTTTCAAATGCTACCTAAAGAACTCCTTCAAGAAAAATATAAAGGCATAAGTGTTCCATAAGACACAGAGCGCCCTGTTAAAAACAAGCAGGAAAAAATTGAACATACTTTTTGTCGATCATCTAAGAACAAAATGAAACGACAATAACTTGAGCAAAATATAACAGTTTAGCCTGCAAATATTCCTATAATGCCAGCAAAAAGTGTCGGTGTGATTTGTGTCCTTTATTACAGTCACGCACATTTGAAACACTTTAGTTCAATTTTAATGGGTTTTTCTGAAAATATCAAAGAAAAATTGAAAAATCCTTGAAGATAGGTAAGTGTACTTTCTCTTCGTTAAACTATTCACTGGAATTACGATTTTTATGGTGTACAATAAAAATAATGATAAAAAAAATGAATTAGGGTGACTCCGCGTGACCATTAACGCTAGTATCGAGTGCGCGTCTGCTCCCGGGTTAATCCCATTTTCGATTCCCGGTCGGCCATCCTTCTGTCCACACTAGGCCGAGATTTCGAGACTCAGTTCCGTCGTCAAGATTGATGATCGTGACTAAGGTTTCTTTCCAAGGAAATCATAAGATTTCTGTACTTTTTCCATTCCCGGGAATTATATTTCGTTCCCGGGAATCACACGAGGATTCAATTATCTATGAGGTAGAACATAAATGTAGTAAAATTATTCAGAAAATCACCTCTCAAGAATGATATTTTACAAAAAGACGAGTTTTTGGCTGTGAAAAGATGGTTTGCTTGGATATCAAAACACGCTGGAATAGTTTGTTAGCAATGCTTGAAAGATTTTTAGAAATAAAGTCAGAAATTTTAAAAGCCTTAATTGACATTAAGGAAGAACAAATGATGGTCAATGTAGAAATTGAAACTGGGACTACAATTGTAGTAAGCTTAAAGCCAGTAAAAATTGACTTAGAAAAATTATGCAGTCGAAATGCAACTTTGCGAACTGTAGAAGGTGTACTTTCTTTCGGTTTTGGAGAACTGAACGAACAAAATTCAGAATTTGTGAAAAATAGGAATATTCTTTAATACAAAGAATTAATGAGAGACGCAACGTTAATTTAATAGGATTAATGCAATACCTGAATTTTGGGAGAAAATACAAAGCAGCTGCAGTCACTGTCGATATTTCACGATTACCTAGTAAAATTTTTGGTTAGACAAGCCCAAATGATAGGGACAAGGCTTTTCTGTGAAGAAGAGGAATCAGTATCCTGCTCTGTGCAATCAGAAGAAAAGAGCATGGAGATTTTGAAAGAAAAACCTCTGACATTGGACGAAAAATTAGAGAAAGCAATTTACTCTAAAACAAAAGTTTTATATTGTTCAACCAAAAAAGTACTAGTTGCAACAAAATCATGAGGTAGGAAATGCAGTTATTCGACTCTACTGAAAATCCATCACTAAACATTAAGACTATGTGAGGCTTTAAAAACAATTCCTCCAACGTTAGTTGAAGTCGAGAGAGCATTTTCTGCTGCCGGATTGTTCGTCACAAATCTTAGAACTAAGCTGAATGATAAAAGTATGAATTGTTTATGCTTTCCGAAATCTTATTTTAAAAATGAATATTTTTTAACTCATTATATAAATAAGTATTCATTTTGGAATTTATATGTATCCTTATTTTATATAATTATTATTGATTTTATTTAAAAATAACTTGTTTTTAAATTTTTTAAAATTTTGATGTATTATCGGGAATTTCGGGAATGACAATTCCATTCCCGGGAAATCAGAAACCCTAATCGTGTGTGACTCCGTTCTCCTTGACATCTTCCTATTCCTTTCCCATAAAGAGTTGTCACCCTGATGTTCATTGTCCAAACTGCCCACAGAGGGCGTTGCTCCTGGGTGTCGAACAGAATTCCGATGACTAAAAACCAACTTCTGGTTCCCACTCTTTTTGTTGGGGTCGAGATTGTTTCTGGAAGACAAGGAAGTGGCACACACACCCTTAAAAGAAAAAGAAGAGATTCGAAATTAGGAAAAGTCGTGATTAGGATCTGATGTTTATTCAAATGGCAGAATAATGAAAGATAATGAGACTCATTAATGAGAATAATTAATGAGATATATAGAGAATATATATATAATAATTAATAGTACTTCCTCATCAATAATCGCATTTCCTGATAATTAAATTGAATCTAAAAATGAATTACTGAATCTTTATTATTCTTAGTACATTTTGTTAACAACTTATTTTTTCATTGCTTCTTAAGCCTCTCGTCCACAAACCATTTTGATTGAAGCTTTTGATTGGAGAATATAATGTTAATTATTTGAACAGTTATTCTTGTTTTCTTATATTTAAACTATTGTATTTATTAAAGAACAGCTAAAAGCGTCTCGAAAAACATTGCGTTGGGTTCTTTTTGCACACCCTTTTTTTCCTTTTCATTTAAAAAAATATATATTTTCGGTTACAAATTAATATGTTGTCATCGATTCGAATAAAACTCGATGCGAAAATATTTTGCAACAAATTGACTGTAGAAACTCCAGACTAATATCCATTAAATTAAGAATGATTATAGGAATTGAGTTCCACACAATCTTCTCCAGAAGATCTAAAAATTATTGGCAACTTAGAACAGGGGTCGGCAACCTACGGTTCTTGGGTTACTGTGGTACAATTCTTAGCGCTACTTTACATTATTGTACATATTTGTCAATTGTTGAGTGGATGGAAATTAATAAATTTGTAACGGACCTCTTTATTTCACAAACATCTTCGAATATATGGACAGGAACGGAATTACGAAAAAATTTGAAAGGATAACTAAACATAAATTTACAGATATTTTGTAAATTATTGAATGTCATTGCTGTAGAGATTTTAATTTGTTTGAAGAGAAAATTGGCATGTACTATACTCTTCGATTTTGCGTTCTACATGTTTATATAAAAGAATCTTTTCTTATGTGAAAAATATTTCCATAAAGAAATTGTTTAACAACCGAATACTCAAAATCATGTCAAATTGAAAAGTACGCATTATACCCTGCATTTGGGATTTGAAAATAGAGTGGTGCATTAGGTTTGCATTAAAATTTCATTTATCTTTTTATTTAGCTATAATGAAGGGAAATACTTATATTTTTTTATGCTGACTGTTTCTTATTTTTAATAAATATGTTTAAATATGTGTGCTTCATATATGAACCATTTTAATTTTATTTTCTTGAAGAAATAACATATCATGCTTTTATTTTTAAGTTAAAAAATATCAAATTAAAATATTAAAATCAATCAAAATGTTTCAAAAATGTCCGACTATGTGGCACGCTGAATCCTATTGGTAGATTGGTTTGACATGCCAGGTTTCCGACACCCTGACTTAGAATTTCGATAAATGAGAGTGACACAGAAGTCGACCTCTCAGTCTCACCACGAGGTCTTTAAGTCCAAGTTTTATATACAATAAGCCCTCCCCAATTGTTCATGACGATATTTTTCGGGATTATGAGTCAATCTTTAGTTTTATATATATTTATGAATATTTTTCTAGATATAACATGTCTTTGTGTTGGAAGGTGTTTTTATTTTGTTAAATATTAAGTTGGGAAAAATAAATCCATTATTTTTACATGAAATTCGAGACTTTATTTAACATGTTTCGGATTGTCCAATTTGGGTCAAATATGCACCGTTTTGTTGCATAATTTGTTGCCATTTTAAAGATAGCTTCATAATGCCTCTCTCATAGAAGTCTTGGTCCTTATTGGCGAAAAGCTTTAGTAATCTATTTTCACAATCTTCTCTTGATCCCGAATTTCTTATCACTCAGGAAGTTTTGCAATGCGAAAAAAGGGGGTAATCGCTTGGTGCTAGGATGCATTAAAACTTCCCAACCAAGCTCCCAGAGTTTCTGGCGAGTCAGTACAGACGTGTGTGGCCGGGCGTTCTCCTGATGGAACACAACACCTCTTCTGTTGGCCAATTCTGACCGTTTCTGGTCAATCGCTAGCTTCAAACGGCCCAGTTGTTGACAGTAGAGATCTGAATTTAGTTTTTGGTCATACGGAAGCAACTCATAATAAATGATTAATTTCCAGTCCCACCAAATACTCAGTAGAATCTTCCTGGATGTTAGTCCTGGTTTGGCCATCGTTTGAGCTGCTTCACGATCGTTTTCGCACAATATTGTTGTATGTGACCCATTTCTCATCCCCAGTCACCATCCGCTTAAGAAATGGGTCGGTTTCATTCCGTTTGGCCAAGGAATCGCAGATGGAAATTCGATCCATCATTTTTTTGGTGTTAATTGGTGTGGCATCCAAACATCGAGCTTCTTTTTGAATGCAACTTTGCGCAAACGGTTTAAAACCGTTTTTATGGTCGATCCTTAGCTCCTGGGCGATGTTAAGACTATTAACATGCCGGTCAATTTCGATTATTTCTGTGATTTTATGGATATTTTCGATGACGGGCCTTCCTATGCGAGGTGCATCTTCAACATCAAAAATACCTGAACGGAATCGACGAAACCAAAATTCAACGTAATTATCTGTTACAGCAGTGGCACCATAAACGACATTCACAATTTCAGCCACCTGACTTGTATTTTAGCCTTTATCAGAGAAAAACTGTAAAATGTACCGAATTTTCTCCTTGTTGACTTCCATTTTTAACACCCTGTAACTCACAACTGAATGGACCAAACAAAAAACAGCAAAAGAATTTTTTTAGTATGAAATGTCAATTTGAGAACGAACATAAATTTGAAATTGTTTGAAGGATACTTCACGAAATATCGACACTACAGCCATCTATCGAAAAAATAATGGATTTCTGTTTCCCCAACCCAATATTATGATGATCATGACAATTTATAAGTTTCTTGATATTGATCAAATCACCACTTATTTTGGTAATTTTAACAATAGATGAGAAAAATGTGAATCTTCTATGCTGAAGTTCCTGGCAAGTAAGAGAGGGAATTATCGCTTTTTCACATTTCAATATAAGAGGGGAGGGAGAGATCTAAAAGAAAAAATAAATCACGTTTTCAAGTGTAAGAAAATATAAGTTATATTTTGTAATCGTACATCTGTATGTTTTGGGAAAACATTTCCAACCACTCAGGCACATATAAGCTATTAGGATATTCAATTACTCGAAATCGCCAGTAATTCTATCAAAAATTCTAGGTTCAACCCTTTTAACAAGGAATCATGATTACATCTGTCAAAAATAAGTTTAAATACTTTATTGCTAAATAAAATCGGATGCGTTTCGATAAAGGTATTCGAAATTATGATTTACAGAAAAATTATATTAGTATTTAATGGATTTTTTCTTTTCAGCCAGTGTCACTAATGCTGGGGATAGAAACCGCGACCTATAGATCTGAAGCCGAGTAACTTAACCACTAGACAAAAGTGATCGCTTCTGTCTAGAGGCTGTTACTGGTTAATATAGAAACCGATACACACACATATAAAAATACACAAAGATCTCTACCTGAAAATCATTGAGATGTTGCATACCTGAACGAAAACTATGGAAAGATGAAGATTGATTATATATAGACCTTAATTTCAAATGAATATTTACTTTAAACTAAAAATTAATAAAATCTTGACATAAATGAATAAAAGTTATCACATCGACACATTTACTATCCTTTTCTTTGCGAACTATACTCTGGTGTGTAAAGCGTTATGATGTCATGTTTGGAAAATGGCAATTACGTTTTAAAAGGCGGTTTTTTTTATCGCTGAAAGGTGTTAATTCCTGCCCTAAGTTCGTTGGCGTAATTAATGATGTTGCTTAAGCCTGTGTATCTCGCCAGAAAAAGGAAACCTGTTTACAAAAGAAGGGGTGGGGGAGGTATTCCGTGATTGTGTAGAATGCGAAAGGTCAAACACGGCGAAAATGTTGGGAGTTCAGTCAAATTGTAAAAACATGTTGATGTTCTTTTTCGCATACACAACTCTGTAAGAAATGAATTTTAACGAAGCCGGAGGATTATGGGAAACGGGTTTTTAATTGACCGCCGACGACAATTTATTACACAGTGATGTAATTTAGCAAAATTATCCGTTTTTTAGGTTACATTTCTAACAAAATTTTAGAAGCAATTTTTAATTCCTTTCGGGAACGCACATTTTTTTAACCCGTTTTCTCATTTAGACAAAACTTGAAAGAGGCCATATTTATAGGTTTTTCTTTTGTAAAAATCGACGCTGAATCAAAATGGTGGGAATGTTTTTGATGGATTGTGAGAAAATAATTGTGAAAATATTAGCTAAAATGCCCTCAGATCCGAATGGTTTTCGTGAAAAAAAAAGAAAGCGTTAAAAGGTTTATCGAAATATTTGAACGACCACGTGACAAAAACGATGCCTAAAATTTGTTCCCCTTGAGCAAATATATCTTGGCCTGCTGTAACTTTGTTCCGAGGTGTAAATTGCAACAGCGTCGAAGTCCAAATGGAGCAGATGGTCTATGTAAAACAATGGTTGCCAAAGGGGTCTCTACGGATCCCTAGAGGTCCCCGTTATTATTTAGGGGATCGGAGAAAATTAAAATCGATTTGGCGGTCCCTGAACTACGTCAGGGGGTCCACGCAAGATGTAATATAAAATTTAAAACATTTTGATCCATTTTTATTTTTATGGAATTTTAAATAAATAATGATAATTCACTTGGATATTCCCGATTGGGTGTTGAACCCTATTGCGCGTGGACAAACTCAGATTAATCCCTTACAGGAGCATCTTATTGAAATGTCCACAAATGAGGGACTTAACCAATGTTTGAACAAGGATACCACACATTCTGGTTACAAAAACAGATTCCGAACTTTTACCTTGGATTATGGGTTATTATAAGAAGTTGCTGACTACTTTCCCATCTTCCAATTTGGTGGAACGTGGATTCCAGTGCTGTAAAACAAAACCATCACAAAAAAAAAAAAGAAGAAAGAAACCGACTAAAAACTAGTGCTCGTGGGGATTAGCGGTTACTACTCACAAACATTGAGACGGTCATAAAAACACTCATAACATCTCATCAAGTTCATCCAACTCATTAATTTTTTTTAAAAAATTATTTTAAACCACAGGTATAATTTCAATAAATAATTCTTCAGCAAAATGTATTTTTTTAATTTGAAATTTTTATACTATGCATTTATATGTAGCTTCTTCAATTGGGGGTGATTGGGAGTTTTAACTTTAAAAAGGGGTCCATGGGTTAAAAATGTTTGGAAACCATTAATGTGAGAAAGAAAATGTATCTTTTACACCAGGAGTGTCGGGAGCCGCACGTGGCCCACCTTCAATAATTTATCGGCCCACAAGATTATTACAACTTTACTAAACACGACTATTTTGTGCAATGTTTTTGCTTTTAATGGGTTTTTTTTAACAAATTAATCCCATAGCTGTTTCTACTTTATCACGTTCCTTCTACTGCGAATCTTTTTTTTTATTTCGAAAACGAAATTTATCAAACATAACTCGCGCTCAAACCTACGGGACCAAAATCTGCAACATCCATTACGATGTGCTAATACAAGCATTGAGATCGATTTGCAAAAACTAAGTGAAAAGATTGAGAAAAACAACTCTATCTCTCGTATTAAATAAATTAAACATTATTTGAACATTGCATTATTAATATATGTGTTTGTATGCACGAAAAACAATGGAAACAATAATACTACATCATTCTGTTTTGCATTTTCATTCCAATAAAATTTGACACACAGAATGGGTCCAAATCTAACTTAAAGATTTATATATTTATACGCGCCCCTTGATTATAATGTTTTCCCAAAGTTGTCCGCAAGGGCATTTGGTTGATCACCACTGTTTCACACATTAAATGATTTATCTAGCAGTTACAGAAAGCAAAAAAAAAATTCCGTTGATTTGGAATGAATCTTCCATGGTCAAGTGACGAGGACGATACCTGAGCTGGCAGCCCTCTCTCCTAACTACCACACCACACCAACGGGAGGACGTTTAAGCTCTCGATTGATTTAACGTGCATCGCTCCCCTACACGACGGGTCTTTAGTGGTACTGGGCTTGAACTCATGACATGCCTGCCATGATCCGATACCTTACGCTGGGCTACCGCAGCCCCCGAAGTCGCATAAAGAAACGATAAAGAAACACGAGGGACGGAGCTCGTCATTTTGAGCCTCAGTCAAATGACGAGGATGACACCTGAGCGAGAACTCTATTATCCGAACTTCCACACTATGAAACGGGAGGACTTTAGACCTCGACAGATTTAACGTGCATTAGCTCTTCTACCTCTCGGGTATTCAGTGGCACTAGGGACTCGAACTCGCTGCTCGACACGGCCAGCCATGAGTTCGCGACCATGACTGCTCGACAACCGTGGCTATATGGTGGAGAATTGCATTCAAAATCACAAAGAATCAAAAACCTTGTTTTGTGGCCGTGGTAGCCGAGGGGTTAATTTCACGAACTCATGGTCGGCGTGGCATAAATTTGAAGACCCGACTTGCAGAGGGTCGATGGACGAAAAATACGTCGAGGTTCAAACGTCCTCCCATTGGTGTGGAAGTTTAAAGAGTGATGCCAACTCAGGTGCCGTCCTCGTCACTTGACCGAGATTCAAAATTACGAGACCCGACAACAATAGACTTCCCGTTCTTCTTAACACGCTTTTATAAACTTCACTTGTATGTAACGGAATCTTTGAATTCGATTTTTACCCACTTTAAAATGTCAAATGAATGCGAAATTTTACATACTTGTGATTGACATATGACAGTATATAAAATTTAATAATTTTGTTGCATTGTCCTGATCAGGATCATCAGGATTTACGATTTTTATTTCCAGATTTGGTGCTAAACGATTGTTATAACCCTAAAGCGAAAACGCTCGTGGTTAATACAAATAGTGATCTTTTTAGTGAAAAATATCATTGACATTGCACCTCTCTTCTTCCACATTAAATATTTCAAATTCAGCTCTTCCAAATTTCCATCCCTTGGCTGATCCTACATCTTACAAACCACCCTGATCGAAGCACTGATAGTATGTCAAAGAGTATTCCAGATTCTAAAAAAAATGACGCGTTTACGTTTAATTCATCATGAATAAAAGATGAATAATTTTTTAAGAAACTAAAAAACACACACTTTTATTGTAGATCGAACAAAAAAGTAAAAAATGATTCTAAGAATAAAATGATGAACGAACAAATGAATGTTATTGTGGTGAAAGCGTGGGGTGCTTTTCCTACATTTTTTCACTAACTCTGCATTTTGGAATAGAACTAGTAAGAAATTGTAACAAAATTGATATAGAGTACCCCAAGCGCTTTTACCACAACGACATTCATTTTCTCGTTTATCATTTTGATCTTATGTTAAGAATTATTTTTTACTTTTTTGTTCGATTCACTATAAAAGCGTGTTTTTCAGTTTTTAAAACTATAATTTATTATATTACTACGTTAAAAACACTCCCGCCCCCAGAGCTGTTCACTCCACTCCCCAACGGTCTTTTTACATACCCTCATCAATGCACGAAAAACACTTTGAAAAAGTGACGTCCTTTGAAAACAATTGGATTGTTTCAGTTAATTGGATTCATTGAAACATTTGCGAGTCTAAGAGGGGTGAATGTAACCCTGAGGCAAAACAAACACTCGGCATCAAAGACGCTTGGTGCGAACAATTAGAACGGAGCACCCTCATCCCTTTTTTGTCTTCGGTGTCACCGATCCCATTCTGTCCGACAGGCAGATGGTGTCACCCCTTTGTTCCTTCCAATGGGAAACACTTTTGTCATTTTTCACGGCCTGAAAAGCGCGAGGCAACAATGCGTTGCCAATGGGCGCCGACTAAAACAATCGCGGCACACTACCGGTGTAAGCCGATCGCGAAACAAAACAGCCATTTTGAATATTGTACATTGTGTAACAGTGAGGAGAGCTCGTTAAATTTTACATGAAGCAGTCTTTTCTTTCTGCCAGCGACCTCGTTGTTCAATGGTGGTTTGTTGAGTTGTGCAATTTTTCTTACACCCCTTCCCACTGTCTATATCAGGGGTGGCGAACCTTTATGGATCAACGAGCCATTTTTTCTTGAGAAATGCTTGATGAGGTATAGACGTGCCGTCAAAATATATTGACTTGTGATTATTGGGAAAATAATAAAATTATATAAATACTAACAACTCAAAACTCTTTATTTACTACGAAAAAAATACCTTTTGCACTGTACAGTTGAAAATATTTTAGTTATACGTGTAATTCAAATCAAAGTAACATTAGTGGGATTTATTTTGCTGCAGATTGTGTGTGTGTGGAGGACAAATAACTTATATTAGGAGTGTAAGATGTTACTTTTAGTAGAATGCATGCTGAATTGGAGTCATCTGTCAAATGGTTTCTAAGCAATTAATTATTTTTGCTGTGGTTCACTTTTTTGATAACAGTATTTGTGATTTGTACAGAAAATGTTTTGCATACCACTGTTCCAGAACATAAAACACGCACCGCTTTGTCGCCTTTACTAACAGTGCCCTATTTCTAAATTCACCTAGTTTGAAATTCTCTGTTACATTTACTATCTTGCACTTTTTGTTCTGAACTAGCTATGTTGAGTAACAGTTAAACATCGAAAATATAACACAAATAAACTTCAAAAATACAGTTGTGTCAACGAAATTGACTATGCTATGCGAGGACAGATTTTGCATCAAAAGCAACTGTAGCCCACGACGTAACTAAGGCAAGGCGATTAATTACAAGTAAGTGTACTCCCCGCCACTCTGCGACCGATCAATCGCGTTTGTTCGTAATATTTTATAGTGAATTTTATTATTTTGAAATAAAATGCAAACTATTTTGATCGCTCGCGAGCCCAAAATATTGTGTCGCGTGCCACCGATTCACCATCCCTGGTTTATATGCTCGTTGGAAAATCAGTACAAATTGAAACAGTGTAAAACGGGTTCTTTTTATTGATTTCATAGGATTCAATAAAATTAAAATAATACTGATACATTAATGTATACCGTAATTTTGGAGTATAACGAGCACTTTTAACACAAAAAATAGAATCGAAATTATGGGTGCGTATTATATGTTCGGTATAAAAAGGATAACTTTAAAAATGAAGATAAGACGAGCATTTAAAAATAGATTTCTGCATATGCATTTGGGCTAATTTCGTAAATGCTTTTCATACCTTCTGTCCTCCACATATTCCCCTATCTTTTCAATTTTACTTTGAATGGTTTATCGATACACACATCTCTGAAGGCTGAGCGAATGGCGCCTGGTATGTCTTTGTGGCACTCTGTCAGCGTATTATGCTTTAGACCAGTGTATCCCAAACTTTTCCACCTCATGGAACCCCTAGAACTAGAAAGTGTTATCGTGAAACCCCATTCCATACACATACTTCGAAGAACATATCTCAAAATAATATTTAAAATAGATCAACATGTTACGAACACTTTACGTTAAGGCAATTAAATAAAGTATTGCATTTATTATTAAAAATTAAAATATAATCTTTTAATATAATTTACTCATTAATATTAATTTGTGATCCAAACTTTTCACTTATCCTATGCATTATTTATATCACTGGAATACGTGCTTACCTTTTTTTCACACAAGCTTTCGAAGTCTAGGTTATTGAGATTAAATGCAATTGCATTATACTTATTCAAAGTTTAATTTGTTTCATACTTTGCTTTTGTAGCCATTCACTTAGAGAAATATATTTCACTGAAACACAATGCTCTGAATGGCATTAAAATGTTTATACTGATGAGAAAACCCGTGTATTTGGTATGAATTTTCAACCTCAAATTTAGATGCTGCTTCTGTTAAATTTAGATTATAACATCAGATCTGTTGATAAGTTATTTCTTCTCCTTTATCTTAGGTGTTTTTACCACAAAGACAAAAAGGTGAATTTTCTGTTAGAAAACTATTTAGTTTTGCAAGACATTTTGTTAACTAACGAGTAGAAGCTATCTCGTGAAACTCGAGATTGTAAACAATAGAATATTCTCAATCTAGTAGAAAGTATATATGAAAAGATAGAGCGTTTTACTTATATTATGATAAAAGTTTAAAAATGTTGCATAAGAAAGTTATTATATATAAATACAATTTTCAGTTTTAATGTGTTGGACGAGCTATAGATACTTGTAGCTATATAAACTTGATAGAGAACGTGAATTCATTTAGAATACATATTTCTTCTCGAATTTTTCATTGTGATTCGTGGAACCCCTGGGTATGCCTCATGGAACCCTAGGGTTCCGCGGAACACAGTTTGGGAACCCCTGCGTTAGACATACCCTAAATATAAAAGCACTTTCTGGTTTCTTTTAAACACCTGGACATTTTCACTAAACATTTTTTGTCCAAAATGTTTCACCGTTTTCGTCCGTGCATCTTTCATCTTTATGAATGCAAAAAATACCTTACTGGAAATAAGATTTCGGTATCGTTTTCTTTTAAAAATAGCCATTGGTTTTAATGTCGTACTCTCTGCTAAGCAGAGAGGTGAAGGGAGATATTCTGTTGTTTGTATATGAACTGTTTTTGTCAAAAGAAAGATCACTGCATGTGTACAGTTCAGGATTCTTCGCAAAAAAAGGGTGCGGGTTATATGGCGACTACATGTAAAAATATATGTACGTGTTATATACCGGATTATGCGGTTATACTAAGTTTGTTTTGTATCATATCATTTATCATTCAAAATAACAATATCTTTTTCCTCATGCAAGTAGTCGAATGAAATTCAATAAAAAAAACCCCATAAGAAACAAGATTGGAAAATTCAAGGTTTGGAGGGGGGGGTAAGTGAGAGTTATATTAATGTCGCACTATAAGGCAACACGAGAGCTATTAGTGATGGACCTCATTATTTTGTAATGCGATCGGCTGGCACCCCACTCACTGAATTTCACACGACACCAACGGGAGGAAGTTTGAGCTTCGCCAAATTTAACGTGTAGTGGCCTCCTCTACACACCGGGTTTTCAGTGGCACAGGGCTCAAACTCATGACACGCCGGTGACGGTAGCCTAGTGGGCATAGTGACCACTTGGCTACTGTGCCCACACCTCGATGTCCAACAAAGATCAGCAGCAAAAAGGCGCTCCTCACAGATCTGTCGCGCGAGCAAATTATACAGTTTAATTATATTTTCATCTTATTCATACATTTTCCTGTGTTTTTATTTCTGTAATTCCAATCTTCTGTACTTTAATTTATTTTGAGAGATAGTAGGTCTCCTTTTGGGACTGGAACTCAATTCTTAATCATTTTCCAGCACTTGAAACTACAATTCGATAGATAGAACGCAAGCCTCGAATTCTCGACTATGGTTACTCAGCTATCGTGACCACATATATAGTCATGATATTACTCTCTCTCTCTCTCTCTCTCTATATATATATATATATATATATCTTCTAAAAGTCAAGGTAACGAACGCGTGACCGACATGTCAGGAATTCGAGCCCAATACCGCTACAGACCCGCCGTGTAGGGGACGATACACGTTCAATCTGTCGAGGCTCAAACGTCCTCCCGTTCGTGGGGTGTGGAAGTTAGGAGGGGGAAGTGCCGTCCTCTTAAATGACCATGGTTCAAAATGACGAGGTCCGTCACCCTAAGTCCTCAAGTAGCTGAATTGTGCGACATCAATATTCACTCTCTCACTCGAATCAAAACGTCGCCAAATGCTCGATATGCAATCAATAGCGAGTTTTATTTTCCTTGTGTGCTCAAACGCAACAATCTTGTTCGCATATCTTTGAAAATAATATTTATAGTTTGTAATATTCTTCTGTTATTTTGTGTTTTGAAAAATAATTAGGATCCATTTTATACTGGAGAAAACACAGCGGAATATTTTTTGTCTTATAAGCAACCGAAAGATTGAAGTTTAGTAAAACAAGAAACTTGACTGATATGAATGACAGCATTTAGATTCTTACTTTTGTGAGCTGTGATAGGGCGTAGTGTAAATGAAAATATATTTGTTACGATTTTGAATGCACTGTTACCATAACTTGGCTGTTTGGATATAATGTAGTTGTTAGTATATTTTTTGTTTATTTCAAGTGTACATGACTGTTTTTAAAATAAGTTATTACAGTGAAAATCGATTAACACTAACTGAAGTGACTGAAATATTTTTTGATGTTAAAAGAACTTCTTGTTAAAGGATAAGACACAAAAAAAAAGAATATATTCAACAAAATTAAATTAATTAGAGTACATTTTATATATTTAGATGTGCATATATGTTTGTATTTGATAAAAATCAATGAAACAAAAACATTCTCAGGAATTTATAGGAATTAAATATAAAATTTTTAATTTTTTTGAAAAACAAAACGTTTATTCAGTTTTGGGTGAGTGAGTGAGTGAATATTAACAGAGTTACCCTGTGTTAAGCTACATGAGCGCTTTTGGCGACGGACCTCGTCATTTTGAACCATGGTTAAGTGACGAGGACGACACCTGAGTTGGCACCACTCCCCCTTCTAACTACCACACCACACCCACGGAAGGAGGTTTTAGCTCTCGACAGATTTAACGCACATCGCTCACCTACACGGCGAGTCTTTAGTAGTACTGAGCTCAAACTCATGACACGCCAGCCACGATCCGATGCCTTGAGCACTAGGCTACTGCGGCCACTCTTGTTTTTGAAAAATAATGTGGTATTTTTCTTTATATTGCCTTTTTTAGAATCAAATTGACAACAAATTATTCTATATCGTTCATTTCGTTATTTTTTTCAATACTGAAATGTGCGTCTATGTATAAATAACTGCGCATACTTTTCATGATGTTTCTCATTTCGGATGACGGGGAGATTGATTGAATATTAACGTCGCACTGTTCAGCTACACGAGGGCTTTTGGCGACGGACCACGTCATTTTGAACCATGGTCAAGTGACGTAGACGACACCTGAGCTGGCACCCCCTTCCTAACTACCACACCACACCCACGGGAGGACGTTTTAGCTCTCGACAGATTTAACTGCATCGCTGCCCTACACGGCGGGTCTTCGGTGGCATTGGGCTCGAACTCGTGACAAGGCAAGCCACGATCCGATACCTATACCACTCGGCTGCCGCGGCCACATGACGGGGGGGAACAGGAGCTGCTTTATTCATTTCCTGTTCGTCGTAGGGCAGTCTAATCATACAAAAGCTTCTTAAACATCTCGTTAAGTGTCGGCTTAGTTGCAGTGTATTCCTTCTCCATTATTTCAAGTTAAGCGATTTTTATTTCGTGTTAGGAGAAAAAAACGCATACAAATACAGTGTAGTTTGTCGAGACCGTTGTATTATTTCGTGTCAACCCATATTTCGTCAGTGTTTTCGCGTTGAACGTATTTCACTGTATTTAAAAACAATCCCCTGAAGAAGATGGAAAATGCGTTTCTGGAACAAAAATGAGTCCAAAACGCGTGATATTGTGAAGGATGGCTGTGAGGCAAATCCGAGAGGCGTCATCGATAGAACCCGGAACCCGATTTCTATTTCTGGTTCAGTGAGGCGTCAAGGCCGAAAGGCGGTCAACAAACTTTCATCTCCGTCCCACTTTCCATCGCTTGTGGGGCGATCCAGATGCAGCGAGCCGCATGTCAAGGACGGTGGACAAAATGGAGGGGGAAACTCTCCTATTTTAGTGCGCTTTTCGACGTCTCTTTGTAGGTGAGTTTTATGAAACTGATAACTCTCTCGCTAAAATTTTAAGTTTGGTTTTTCATTGATCCTTAAAAGCTTCTTCACCCTAGTTTCTAAGTGGTAAGGGTCCGTAACACACTGGTGGTCGTGAGGGTGAGTTGGATGGCGGGAAATGGAATTCTTGGGGGATGTGTTTACGAACAGTGCGACCCGCCGGCCTTTTCTAAGTGGTCATGGCTAATTGCGCAAAGAAATTCATTTATTGAAGAATAATGTACTAAAAGTACAGCGGGCAATTCCATCCATGAAGCAGTCAAATGTATCGATTGTCTCGACAGTAGAATGTAAACAAGAGGTTTGGTCATGGATGAAAGGAAGTCGAAACTACCCCTATAACTCAGTAAAAGATAAATATTTTTTTGTACGTGTTTGATAGAAAGATTAGTATAATGCAGGAGTGGATATTAAGTCGATCGCGAACGACCGGTGGACCCCCAAGACATTTTGGTGTGATCGCCTACGAATTGCAGTTAGTAATTATTTTCCGAAGTACTCAAGATTGGCTGACAGTATACAGAATTAGTTTTCTACTGACTATTAATTAACGAGAACTATAAACATCAAATAAAAATGTTTTATTTTTAGTGCATGTTGAATTGTTTGATAACAAATGCATCATTTGATATTATTATATTTGTGGCTATTATTATTAATTAAAATGGTATCGTGCGTTTTGCTTTAAACGCGGTTTTAAAAATGAGTTTTTATCTTAGTTATGTACATAAGTAAATATTCTGTATTTATTATTAAATGATAATAAATATTGTAGATCTTTTCTTACACCACATCCACGTTACTGGGTGGACCGTTACACCTTAAAAAATCAGAAGAACCTGAAAAAGTTTGCCCACCCCGGTATAGTGCAATAATGAATTAGAATGTAATAATAAATTAAAACAAAATTTATCAAAACAAAATTATTATTTTGTGTTTGAAATGATCAAACATAAATCGCGCTCAAATTTAACGGTCGAAAATTTGCAACATTCATTACGATGCGCAAATAAACGCATTTATGATGGACTTGGATAAACAAAGTGAAAGGTTTGAGAAACAAACATCTCATTCATCAAATTATGAAGCATCAATGCCTTATTATTATATTATCTGTGTTTGTACACGTGAAAAATAATGAAAGTAATTCGGTTTTAAATGTTCACTCCAATAAATGTTTCAAATCGATCCTTATCAAATATGAAAATGTATGTTATATATGACCTGCGGTTTTTTGATGTTTTTCCTAAGTGGACCGCAAGATCATTTGGGTTAACCACCCCTGTTCGAGAAAATTCCTTATTTAGCGATGTTTTGGTTTCAAAATTTGTGATAGGGAAATTTTAAGAATGGGAATCTACTAAGTTCCCTTGTGTGTGTGTGTGAATGAAACTAGATGGAATAAATTATGATTCTCTCTAAATCTCTTGGCTTTGAGATTATAATAATAATTTACACCAAGTCGAGAGCTTCTGTCGAGTCAAGGGGTGGCCGCGGTAGCCTCAGGGTTATGGTCACGGACCTGTGTGTCGCTGTTTCAAGTCCTGGTGCCACTGAAGAGCCGCCGCGTATAGGGGCTGATGCACGTTAAATCTGTCGGTGCTCAAAGTCCTCCCTATGGCTTGGTGTGGTAGCTTGGAGAGGGAAGGCAGTTCAGGTGTTACCTTCATTCACTGGATCCTTGTTCAATCTTTCGAGGCTCGTCGCCAATAAACCTCGTGTTGTTTTAAGAGAGTGAGTGAATATTAACGTCGCACTTTTCAGCTACACGAGAGCTTTTGGTGACGGACCTCGTCATTTTGAACCATGGTCTTGTGACGAGGACGACACCTGAGCTGGCACTCCCTCTCCTAACTACCACACCACACCAACGGGAGGACGTTGGAGATCTTGACAGATTTAACGTACATCACTCCCCTACACGTCGGGTCTTTAATGGTACTGGGCTCGAACTCGTGACATGCCTGACATGACCCGATACCGATTGACCACTGGGCTACCGCAGCTCCGTATTACTTTAAAGTGTGACATTATAAGAGTCACACCCATACAGACAAATGAAATCAAAATCCAGATGTTTCACAAGGATTTTTTAAAACTTAAATACCTATGACAAGGTCAAATTATTGCATTATTTAATTTTATATTTGATGGCCATGGCAATCGAGTTATGAAGGCTCTATAGGGCTGGTGATGTTTTCAATCAAGCTACGTGTATATATATAAGAACCCTGATTTTATAAAGGATCCGTCACATGTAAAATGGATTATGCACGGGAAATATGTGGAATTCAAAGTTCTCACGAGGGTCGGCTGGATGGCGTAGTTGATGGTTTATCGCTGGCCTTCTATACTCAAAGTGTGTGTTGTGTGGGTTCGACCCCGGTCCCAGTCGATGGATTTTCATGATGCAGAAAATCGACAGCGACCATGTCGTATGATTATATAGCATGAAAAAGATCCCTAGGGGGTGCTCTACACAAAATTAAATCTTAGTACAGGTTCGCATCGTCAGAGCTCAGGTGCCTCCCTCTAGGAAGAAAATTGGGCGTCAAAATTACTTGCTGCGATTGGTATCCGCCATTATGGCACCGCACTAGAAAGAGATACCAGCTTTCGGTGAATGTACTAGGTAGATTGATGCACTCTGTTAATAATTGTTCATAATCTGCCATTAAAATTTTAAAAAAGTTCTCACGAGGAATTGACTACTTAAGTACTAAAGTTTCATATGATTTCATGAAAATTTTACGGTTTGTCTTTGGATTGATTATTTCCACGTCACTTGACCATGGTTCAAAATTACGTGGTCCGTCGCCAAAAGCCCTCCTGTAGCTAAACAGTGCGACGTTAATATTCAATCAATTGGATTGATTATCATCGACGCAGTCAGAAGTAGTTCTCGTAATTTCGAGCCGTGCTCGAGTGACGAGGACGACACCTGAGGTGACATTCCACTCTCCAGACTTACACACCAAAGTGAAGACGTTGAGACTTGAGATTTTCCGAGCATCACTATTACGCAGCATCTCTTTAGCGGCAGGATGACTTCAACTCAATACAAACAATGACCTCTTCTTTTCTGCGACCTTTAAATGACCGTGAGAGATACCTATTGATGCGTCATCCTCGTCACCAACTTCAGTCTCCAATGGAATCATTAAGAATTAAGGAATGTTAAAATCGCATTCGAGGGTCTTTCCATTCAGTGAACCCGACTGCATTTCCTCTCTTGCGCGTGCAAAGACAGCTTCTTCGCGCCACCCTAATCCGCAGAGAAGCTTCGGAAAAAAGTTCCTCGTTTTCAGATGAAGAAATTCCCACACATGTCGAGGAAGGGATTTGTGATCATGATCGCGGAACCGCTCGTCTCGAGGGGTTGTATTTAAAAGACGGGGAAGTAGAATTTCCTAGATGACTTTCTCGAAAGTCATCTCCAATAAGTCTTCCTGTTTCTAAAAAATCCTTCGAGACACGCTTTTGGGATATATTTTTCCCTCTGAAATTATTCGCGACTTGACTGACACAAATACTGCTTTTGACTTGAGGTTATTTTCATGGAAACGAGGACCCTCTTTGGCCAAATTCTGCCTTAACCCCTTATCTACGGAAGGTACTTATAAGTACCACTCACTTTAAAATAACAAAAATAACCAATTTTTCGAATATTCTGGGAATACTTAGCAGGAATATTCTTTAAAATGCACTCTTCCAAGGTATATGGCAGTATCACTAAAGACCCGCCGTGTAGGGCAGCGATGCATGTTAAATCTGTCGAGAGCTGAAACGTTCTCCCGTTGGTGTGGTAGTTAGGAGAGGGGGTGCCAGCTCAGGTGTCGTCACGTCACTTGACCATGGTTCAAAATGACGTGGTCCGTCGCAAAAGCCCTCGTGTTGCTGAACAGTGCGACGTTAATATTCACTCAATCAATCAATCCAAGGTATATGGCAGCACGGGTTCTAGGATGAATATTTTAGCGGGAAGGCGAATAGTTTTGTAACACACAGAAATTGTGTGTGCGTTTTCATCGGATTGCAAAGATTGCCATTTTTGTTCCGAAAAAATAGTTCATGTCAAAATTTAAGTGTCTTATTTTTTTTTGTTATGTTAAGCAAGACCTTAGAAAACGATTTGACTATTTATTTTAAGTGAACAATGTATATAATTAAATTTACAGGGGAACGGATTAAATTTCCCAAAGCTGAATATTTTGTTTATGTATATCCCTTAATTTTCAGTGTAGTGATCCAAAAAAAAATTATATCGCACGAAAAAAAAACTGCAGTGAATCATAATGCGGTAGATAAAGGGTTAAACTCTTCTCAATAGTGAATATTTTATTTTGAATGCAATGCATTTTTATATCTTTCCAGGCCATTGGCACAATTAGTCCTGAGAAGGGCCAAATCCTTAGGGGCTTTTGGGGGCGTGGGCCTTTACATATTACGATGTTTTGCATACACATTGAGGTGCCTCTGAAGCTTGGGGGAGGGGCGCTCCTTGAGCAAGATGATGTTGGAAGAAAGAAAATTTGAAGATAAGAAGTGGGATTTATTGAATGATTCTTGATGTGTTAATACGAAGCAACACGAAGCCGTGGTAGTCTAGTGATAAAGGTATCGGGTTTGAGCCAAGAACCGTTGAAGATCCGACGGGCAGAGGGGACCGATGCACAATAAATCTGTCGAGTCTTAAGTCCTCCCGTTGGTGGGGTGTGGTAGTTCGGAGAGAAGGTGCCAGCAAGTTGTCGTTCTCGTCACTTGACCATGGTTGGAAATGACGAGGTCCGTCGTCAATAGCATTCGTGTTTTTTCTGAGTGCGATGTAAATTAAAACTAAATCAAATCTGTTTCCCAAATCTTCATATAACAACAAATGATGTTTTTGTAAAATTCACCATAATATTTAACGCCAATACACATTTTACAAAAAAAATTCACAAGAACACTCCTCAAAATTCATAAAAAATAGGTTCCACATATGAAGTGTATGGCGAACATTCAATTTTCTTGAGAAATATATATTCATAACATATTAAAGGATAGCGTAGCAATGTCAAGCTGTAATAAATAGCTTTTTGTTATTAGACGTCATGCCAAAACAATAACAATTGTGGGATTCTCAAAGCACTGTATTTGAATTTATCAGCATGAAAAATATAATCTTTGATCGGCTCGTATAAAAGGCATGCTTTAAACATGTTAGGATGGAAAAATCACACAGAGTCGGTCGCTATTTTCGTAATACACATTGTTACTGCGCTGACGCAATAACTTTCATTGCGCGTTTTTTCTTTCGACATGTTGAGCTCCTTGCCTTCCAAATAAGTAAAAAAACAAAAAAACAATGTGTATTTATAGATTATCCTCGCTGACTTTTGAAAAATGACTTGAATTACAATTTTATTCATTTTGGTCTGTCTTAAAATTCTGTTTCAGAAGAAAAAAAAGTAGTATAGAAAATTTAATAAAGTACTGTTTCAGCCTTAAAAAAAAAGAGGATATTTTCTTAAATATATGAATTAAGCTTTAAGAAAACGTAAAAAACATACAATGGCGCTCAAAAGTGTTGGTACGCTT
Organism: Trichonephila inaurata madagascariensis; assembly: GCA_019973955.1. Classification (NCBI taxonomy): domain Eukaryota; kingdom Metazoa; phylum Arthropoda; class Arachnida; order Araneae; family Nephilidae; genus Trichonephila; species Trichonephila inaurata. The sequence goes on from BMAV01003430.1 coordinate 223,461, forward strand.
GCAGTTTTCTATAAAATTTAATGTTTTCGACTAATAAAAATTAATAGATCGGAATTTTACAATTCCGATCTATTAATTTTTATAACATCTGCAACTTGTTCTTATTGAAATAACATAATTAATTTTTAAAATATACTATAACTTGTATTTTGAAAAATTAATAATCAAAAAAACTATACTAAAAAGTTACGCCTTAAAAGTCTTCCTACACTTAAAAAAATCTCAACATATCTTCAAATATTGCACTTATTTCTTAATAGTAAGATATCTTTTAGCGTCCACAATAACTTTTAAACGTCTTGGTATAGATTTCATCAGTTTTTTTGTAATTTCTGCATCGATATTCCTGCATTCTTCTGTAATCATTATTTTTAATTCACATTTAGTTTTAATTTGTCAGGTTTTCTTACTTTAAAACCAAATTCTCACCCAATATGTTTTAGTGGGCTTAAATCAGCTGATTTAGAAGTTGTTTTCACAATTTTTGTGGGGGGCAGCTATAAAGACACCAAAAGCGTACTTTGAGAGAAGTGCGTTTGGGGTCATTGTTAAAAATTGAAGTAGTCTCCAATATCCAAATTTTAGATGGATAATTTCAAATGGTTCCTTAAAATATTTCAATAAAGCTCGATTCTCACAGTATCATCAAGAAATATCAAATTACCTAATACTGAAGCCGATTTCCACCCCCAAACAAGAACATCTCCACCTCCTGTTCCAGCTAAATTCTTGGGAATTCCTCATTTTATCTTCTCCAAACTATTACTCGACCATCGGAACAAAAAGTGCTGAATTTGCTATCATTTCAACTAATTCTCTGTCAATGTGTATTGACTGACCACCTCCAAGAGGTTCTCCCTCAAAATTGGAGTGGTACCTAGCCAAATCATGCTGTCACCTGCATTGTGTTCAAAGCTACGGCTAACGTCAAGCGTAAATCACTAGCTCTTTGCCGCAATGAAATTCATAGAGCTCGATCTGACACCGTCGGATAGGTGACATTAGAAAAAGCAACAAAATTGTGGGTTTGAGTCCTGATGACACTAAAGATCTGCTTTGTCTTGGGTCCGATGCCCGTTCAATCTGTTGTGACTCTGTCTTTGAGCTGGCAGGGTGGGGAAGCTTGGACAATGGGGTGCCAACTAGGTTTTGTCGGCATCATTTGATAACGGTGACTCAAAATGAGGAGGCCGTTACCAATTGCCCTAGCGGAGTTTTAATTGATCTTCGACAGCATCAGGAATCGAACTCGAAACTCGACAGAAGCAATGCCGGTCACGAGTTCACTAGCGTGATTATTCGGCTACACAAGGAAAATCGAAGAAGTTATTCGGGGGGTGCATAGTTTTGACTACTTTACCAAAGTTATCAGATTTGAAAGTCACATAGCATTTGTTCTGAAGAGTTCAAGAAGTTCGCGGTAGCTCAGTGGTCAAGGTCATGGATTCTTGGCTGGCGTGTCATTCGAGCCTAGTATTTCCGAAGACTTGCTGTGTAGGGGGGCGATGTACGTTAAATCTGTCGAGGCTTAAACGTCCCCCCATTTTTTGGTGTGGTATTTAGAAGAAGGGGTTGGCATCTCAGGTATCGTTCTCCTCACTTGACAGAGGTTCAAAATGACGAAGTCGGTCACCAAAATCCCTCGAGTAGCTGAATACTGTGACGTTAAGATTCACTCACTCAGTCAAAAGAGCTCTACGAATTTGTATAAAACATATTTCTTTCATATTACTTGTTTTCTTTTATACGAAAGGAAGAATAAATACTTAATGAGCACTGGCGGCCGCTTCAATCAGTGCACACCTTTTTTGAGGTATTTACTTTTTCAATGAGGTAAAATAATCTGTTTTCGCGGGAAAACCTATATCACGTTCGTTAATCCTTCATACAATTGATAATCATTTCGAAAACTCACGGTGAACTCTATTATACGCACATAATTTCTTTTCTTATTTACAACACCCAGATCACACGCCAATGGGTGCAAAATGGTTTTGGGTGCGAGGGAACTGCAGATTTGGAACGTGGGACTCTCCGGGTCGTGACCCCGCTCCACTGAGATCTATTGGGAGAGAGTTACAATGTAATGAAAGAATACACACGCACAAAACAATGTCTGGATTCAGGCAACAAAGCGGAGGTTTTGACCCGGTTCCGAAATAGAAACACTTTCGGACTGGAAGCAATAAATAAAATCGCACACCCACGATCTGTATTCTAAAAGAAGGCTGTGTTTCATTGTTGATTTTTTTGTTACAGTGAAAAATATTGTTGAATGATCCGGAGAAAATTAAATTTCTTGAGAAGAGAAATACGGTGGATTGGAATTGAATTAAATTGCAGAAGGTTTATAAGCAGATTTGTACTGCAAACTCAAATTTTTCTCCCATTGTTTGTTTCTAAGCGTTGTGGCCACGGAGAGAGACAGTTATATTAAAGGCGCACACAATAGAGCTGCACAAGGGCTATTGGCTACTGACCTCGTAATTGAAAACCACGGTCAAGAAATGAGGATGATACCTGCGCTAGCACCCCCTTCTCCTAATTTCCACACTACATTAACGATTAGTTATTTCAGCCTAAGGACTTTTTACGTGCGATGGCTCCTCTATACACATCCCTGGTCTACGTTATAAAAGTGGTGAATTTTAAACATCTGATATTAAGCATTATTTTAGTAAAATAAGAATCGAAACTTATGAAGATTGCATTTTTAACTCGTTTTATAAGTTTCATTTGTATGTAATGGAATCTTAGAACTCGATTTTTACCCACTTTAAAAGGTCAGATTAATTCGAAATTTCACATACTTGTCAAGGACCGATGACAATACAATAATCTCATAATTTTGTTTCATTGCCCTGATTAAGATCTTAATAATTAAGGAAAATAAGGATTTCTAGATTTTTCGACTCATTCATTAAATCGTTTTCAGATTTGGCGAGTCATTGCATAAACCATTTTCAAATTTATGACTCATTGGAGATGTAAACCTAAAAAAAGGGTGAAAATTTTAAAAACCGCACAAAAAACGGGAATAAAAATAATTTATGTTCTAACGGGCAAATTTTTTTTATTTTTATAAAGAAAATACGTTTAGAAGTGATGATACGAATTAACATTTATAGAAATACGTTTAAAAGATGATACTTTTATGTTCTAAAAAGTAAATTTTTTTTTATTTTGAAAAAGCAATATTTTTTGGGAAGTGAGGGATACGAATTAACATTGTAGCAATGCTTTTAAAAAAGATGATAATACGATTGATTTTTTAATATTTCTTCTAAATACATTTTTATTAGTTAAGACCTGTACCTATAGAGAGGGAATCTTTGAAATGGAAACGATAGGGGCTCATCCCCCTGTGCGGAGAGAATAAATTCAAGAGCAAGATTCATTCAAAGAGCCACATAATTTCGGCTCCAAATATGAAACTCAAGGATAAATTCAACAAAGAATAAATGATAGTTTTAAAACTACAAAAAAAGGCTTTTTTTTGTGATCGAACTAAAAAATGAAAAAAAAATTATAGTTTTAAAAAAAAAAAAAAGACACGCCTTTCCCGGGAATCAAAAATAAAAATAAAAAAAAATTTTTAAAAAAAAGAATAAAAAAGATTCACGAGAAAATTAATATCATTGTGGTAAAAGCGTTGGGGGTTTTTTTGTTTAAAATTTTTTCACTCACCCCAGCCTTTTAAAAGAACTAGTAAGAAATTATAAAAAATATAGAGCACCCCACGCTTTTTTCCCAAAATTTATTTTTTCGTTAATCATTTTGTTCTTATTTTTTAAAAATTCTTTCCTTTCTTTAGTTCGATTCACTGTAAAAGCGTGTTTTTTTGTTTTTTTTAAATATAATTTATTTTTAAAATTTTGTTACTTTTAAAAAGTGATAACTCAAAAAATTTATAAAATTTACTTTCCACATATTTTGTATACATTTTATTTAAAGTATGATAAAGACAATGAACTAATGATTTAGCTTTAACATTAATAGCTTTTTTTATTTTTAACAGTTTATTGTTACGAACACTATGCATTTTATGAAGCGTTTTATAAGAAAATGTCCAGTGAGTCATGACGTTTTGGCAAATTTGAATATATTTTAGATTTTAGTTTATTAGTATTATAACTATATTAAGTATGCTGTGCAAAATATAATTTAAATATATGGCTTTGAGAATTCCACGTAGAGTTTTGTGAAATTTGGTATAATTTTCATCAAATTTTACCTAAAACACCTCATTTTAATAAATTTAAACTGTCACAGTATTTCCTGGTTGGTGTTTTTCCTTGATCAAGGTCATAAACACACCAGCAAAATAGTATAAAATTACTAATAGCATGACATTTTAGAAAATTCTCCGAACGTTGGTAGATACCTTAAAGAAGAAATGACGTAAAATATATAGTTATCTTAAAATATAGGACTCGGAAATCGGCATAAGTGTTGCAATTCAGGTTTTCCAGTCAATTTCACGCAACGTTGCAATTAGAATGTAAGAGTAAAAAGTCCTAATCGAGTAGATTAACCCATTAACATTCTGTTTTGTCAAATACTCAGGCTCTCCCCCCTTCCTATTACATCCGGGAGTTCAAAGCACAGAGAGTTCAGTGTCTTCAATTATCTTTAAGAGTGTTAAAAAAGTCGATTAATTTGCCCAAAATAAAAGCTCATATTTTTTAAAATGGGGGGGAAAAAAATTTACTTTTTTTTCGATTTTAGGCGCCCTCGAATTTCTTTTACGAGTTTCAAGAAATCGTTTCGAAAATACTTTCTTTTCAGATGCTGTAAGAAAGATCTTCGCACTGATTCTTTCCCTGTTCGAGAAAAGGATTATTTTTAGACATCTTAGAGAATAAAACTTGTTTCTACAAAGAATTTTTTGTAAAATTTTGGATTTTGGAACAAATTTGAAACAAGGATTTAATAAAGGACGACAGTAATCAAACATAAACATGATGAAAATAATAAAATGGTTATTTATTCAAAGCATATTCACCAAAGTTATTTGTTGATTCATAAGCGGAACGTTTTTAATTGAATTTCAGGAAAGGGAATGAGCTGAAATTATTTAGCACTCTTATTTATTTTATTTCTCTGAAGCACGACAAACATATTCCGCATCAAGAGTCGTTTTGAAAGCTCCGCTGTGCTCGATTACATACTTTTTTTTTTAATTTTTTCAATTCCTACTATTAGTTCACACTCCTCTCTCTATATGTATTTATTTATGAATATATCTTGTTCAAATGTTTAGTCATTCATAAAATACTTTTTATTCATCCATTCGAGTTCAAATACATTTTTTAAAACTTGTAGTGGATGACATCTGATGCTAATAAAAGTTTTTTCAAATTTTAATTCATTAGTTAAATTTAATGAATAAATAAATAGTAAAAAACCAAAATACTAGTCCAAAAACCATACATAAAAAAGGAAAAAATCGCGTTGTGTCCCAGGCAATGGGCGCTTTGGGATTTATCAAAAGGTCGCGGGTTCGAATCCCACATGGGATGGCCTAATTTCTGAAATGTTTCTTTTTACCCAACTATTTTATTGGAATGATTAATTTTTGAATAAATAGTTACAAAAAAAAAAATAGTCCAACAACCTATTTAGAAAGGAAAATGGGAAATGGCAAGAAAAATCGCTTTTTCTTTTGGCACTTAATGTTGTGATTCTGTGTTATGTATATACAGATTTATATCAATTGTAATTATTAAATAAAAAGTAACTAAAATAAAATGTTTCTTTGTTGACCTAAGTAGGAATTGACTTAAAACTTTTTTTATATCACTTGTTTTATTTACGTCAAATTATGAAGTGGGGGATGAATTTGAATTTTAAAGGGGGTTTTAAAAACCCACTAACGGCCCCTTTTTAAGAAAAACCAAAAATTTCACACAGCAAAAAACCCAAAAAAAGAAAAACTTTGGGGTATTTGTCCGTAGAACCCATTCAACACCATGAATTAAATGGGGGTAAATAGTTCTCCGTCTTTTAAATAGGATTTATTTATTCATCTTAATTAAGTAAGCAAAAAATAAAATTCAATGAAAGTATTGTTTGAGCATCGCAATTATATGCTGTTTCGAAAAACTATTTTTATAATCCCATACACTACAAAAAATAACTGTAGGAGTTTGGTCGTATGCACAAAAGAAGTTCAATCAGGAACAAAGTAATTGGAAAATGCAAAAAGCATTGAGGCAGGAAAATCGAATAGTTTTTTTCCCCAGAGAATTTAATAAACAACAACAAAAAAATGACCTTGTATTCTTCTTTTGTGTTTGAGCCCATTATTAAGTATACACCCGAGATGCCTTTTTAAAGCTGTGAAAATGATCCCGCTGATTGTAAATAAGCATTCAACTTTTTGCTCTATTGGAAGTACTGCATTTAGAACACACACATTTGAGGTTCCCGCCCAGCATCATGCAAAGAAGATACTTGGATCGAGAGGAGTGAGAGAGCTTGTGTGTGTGTGAAAATGGATAGGAGAAATCTGTGGGAAAAAATAAGTATGTTGATTATACAATAAAGTGTGTAACAAAATCTGCAAATAATAAAATATAAAGCTTCTTTGTTTTTAATGAAAAATCTCTAAAAGCAAAGAAACGAGATTAAAAAAAATTGTTTGAAAATTGCGTTACTGTAATCAAGAGAGTGAATTTCGAAAATTCACATCTCCGCATGTACCATTTGATATTTAACCCTCTGACCGGAACATCCGTCTCTCAGACGGGGAGGATAACGCTGTGGTGTGACTTTTGGGGTGGGCTGCCTTGACATTCTCAGCTGGACTCTACCCAGTGACAGGATCACGTGGTGGTACTTGGCGATTTTTTTTCAACACGATTTTTCTTATCTATCACCGTCTATCAGACGGATATTCCTATAGTTATTTCGTGTTTGATATTATTTTTAATTACTTTTACATGAATATAAATAATTTTAATCAATTTTTATAAAAATACTAGTCACAATTCTAGTGATAAAAATATAGTGTTGTGCTTGATTCAACCCCACACATCTTATTGGAGCCATGCTCCATTTCATGAGTTATAAGGACATTTAAAACAGTCCCTAACATAATAAAATTCAAAAATATTTACGTACCGTCTGTCAGACGGATGTTTCTCAGTGCGGCAAAAAAAATTGATGTTCCGGCCAGAGGGTTAAAATACAGTCTGCTTGAAAGCTTTATTCAGTGTTTTATTGAGATCTCTAAATGGTTGAGCTACTGATGAAGATCGTTTCGACAGAAAACATAATAATACCGTAATCGCAATAATATAATAATAGCAATAACAGCAAATTAATTACCGTATAATGAGGCATGTAACACGGGCTCTAGTAATACAAAAAAGAAAAAAATAATAATACGATTGAAATTTACGGGTGAGCGTCAAACACCGAGTATAAATATGATAGCTTTAAAAAGAAAGAAAAGAGGAGCATAGAAAAATTAGATGTCTGTGAATGTACATTTCGTCTTATTTGGTAAATGTTTTTTTTTACTTTCTAACATCCACATAGTCCACTGTTTTTTAATTTGCTTTGAATGGCTTACGGCTGCACACATTTAAAGAATTAACAAGCTCAGGCGTCGTCCTCGTTTCTTGATCATGGATCAAAATAACGAGATCCGTCACCAAAAGCCCTCGAGGAGCTCAACAGTGAGACGTTAATATTCACTCACTCACTCAGCCCCGCCTGGAATGTCTGTTTGGCACGCTGTTAGCAATTTCTTTATCTTAATCGTTAGTTGTTACCTGAGCATGTTTCAAACAAAAAGACTAAAGGCGACATACCCCCTTCCTAACTTCCCCACAGGCCAACTTGAGGACTTTGAGCTACGGCAAATAATTTGACCGTGTACCATCCCCTCTGCACAATGGATCTTCAGTGGCACTAGAGCTCCAACTCACGATATGCCGGCCACGCGAGTCCAATACCACTAGACTACCGTAGTCGCATCTCGTCTTCGTCTTGGACTTTATATCTCTATTTGCATGTGGCTTGTATGTTGTTGTTACTGATGCCGCGGATTGGCACAGGCCAGATCGAGGCCCACGAAATTCATCGTGGCAAAGGGCTAAGTCACGCCTGCCGTTAGCCGTAGCATTGAGCACCATACATGTGATAGTATGATTTGGCTCGTTTCCACCCCAATTTTGAGTGAGGACACCTGGGGGGTCAGGGCCTTCCACCTCTCTTCCCTTTCCACCAACCTCTCAAGAAGACACCTGGCTTGTATAAAGCGGATATATATATATATTTCTGATTTAAATTTGTTCTAGCAGGAAACCTAGACGCTTGTAGCAGAAATTATAGTATATATTTTTGTTAAGATTTTGAGAACCTCACTTATTCTTAGAGCTAAAAAGTAGTAAAGAATCCGTGAAATAAAATTTCGGAAGCAAAGTCTTCTTTGCGAAGATCAACACAAAATAGAATTTACGAAAGAACAAGAAACACATTCCATAATTTTTAAAGAAAAACCGGAAAGAATATAAATTGCAAATTGTACAGCATGGAATTTATAGTTTTCCCTAAGACCTCTCTAATTTCAAAAGTAAGGAACAAGAAAAGTAGTTTCTTTTTTTAGTGTGGTCTAATGGAAACATCCATTAAAAGCGCTGTTTTGAAATCCCTTTAAGGATCTTAAGGCCGCCCTCTCGAAGAGGAAAAATTCGCACGCTAAGAATTCTGCAAGAACCGGCGCGGAAAGAATTTCGGCATCTTCCTTCCGTTGGAAACAACGCAGAAAACAAAAATAGTCGGAAGGCTTGTTGTTTTTCCTCGTCAAAATTACCCAACCTTACCTCAATACCGGAATCGAAGGGCAAGAAGAAACGATATCTCCTCTCCACAAATGTAATCTTTTTGGCTGCCTTATCGAGGCCAAAAGCTCGCTAATTGAGCTTGTTCTACAGTCTCGTTTCTTCTGAGAGAAACAAAAACAAAGGTTTTACCCATAGTTCCCCCGTTTGTGGTCGCTTCTCTAAGTAGGGTAGTGGGGCCCCTTTGACCCGGTGGGTTCACAGGTGAAAGCGCTCGTGTTTGAGCAATTAGAAGATATTGGCTACCCTTTCCTTGACACCTCTGGGTCACATGACCACCCCGGAGAATCGATTAGAGAGAACTTATTGAATTTATGAGTCACAAGGGTTTAAAGTTTATAATAATTTAGTGACAACAAACGAGTAAAACAGGAAGTCAATGAGGTTTTTTTTTAGAAAGTCGATTATAATTTTATAGAACAAGACTGTTTTATTATTCAGTTCGTGGCCTACGAAATTCATCGTGGCAAAGGGACTGGATAGCATCTGTTGTCTTTGAACATGATGCAGGTGACAGTACGTTTAGGCTTCGTTAAATCTATCGACGCTCAAAGTCCTCACATTAACGTGATGTGGAAGCTTGGAGAGTAGAGGGCTCACTCAGGTGTCATCCACGTCTCTTAGTCGAGGTTCAAAATGACGTGATCCAATGCTCTCCTTTTTAAAATGTGGCGCTTGTAAACACTCATGTAGTACCCATTCCTAAATTTGATATTCAGTTGAATAGCTGATAATATGTCGGGCTATTTGAACTTTTTTTACTCATACAAAATAGTCTAATGCAACGTTTCTCAAACTGTGGGGCGCACCTCCCTAGGGGGGTTTAATAACCCAACGAGGAGGAGCGCGAAAATGTCGAAAATAAAACATTATTTTTTACTGAAAGGAAGTAAAACAAAATACATTCTGACATAATAAAAAATAAAATAATTAATCTAACAATGTCAAGTTAAGAACAAGTTTAACAATTACCAGTGACACTATGGACTCTTGTCATATATAAAGTTGTATAAAATTTCATACTTATCTGGATAATTTGTACGGTTTATAATTAAAGTTGTATTGTAGTTTTACGTACGTCAAAGTACATTATTATTGGATTCAATGCATTGTTATTGTATGGATGGAGGGGGGCGCGAAGAGAAATTTGACTGAAAATTGGGTCACAAGTACTGAAAGTTTGAGATGCACTGGTTTAATGGGACTTGATGAGAAAGAACAACCAAAAGAAAATAGTGTTATGGAAATTTTAAGGGACTATGGAATGTGCACAAAATGCTAAAATATGTGTCAAACTAGTTAGTACAAATATCAACTCTACACCTTAACATTCGTTTGTTTCATGATCTCTAACTGTCCTTTTTGTTGTTTTTCCATGTGTTTTTAGAATTCTTTCGGGAACTATTTTAAAAAATGAGGTTTTTGTGATTTGTTTTTGAGCATCGGATGTTTTTTTAACTGCGTCATGAGTGAGGAGAAAATTCGTTGCGCATTTGCCTTCAATTACACATTTTCACAGCGGAGAGGTGATCCATAAAGCTTGCTTCACTTCATTGCCCTCGGCTGCCAGTAACTGTCCAAATACACCAAATGTCCTTTTGAGTTTAGTCCATTGTTTCTTCCCTGTCTCGTTTTTGAAAGCGTGTACTTTTTTGAAGTTGTGAATTCTACAGCCACACGCGGTTTCTTCTGAATGATTCATTCGTTTGTAAGTCTGTTGATTTCATCGAATGGTTCAATGATTTAATTGTCGATGCTTTAATTTAATTAGTTAGTTTAAAGCTGTTTTCGTTTAATGTTAAAGAATAGGACCCGAATTTGGAACTTTTTTTCAGATATAAAAGAAATTAAACATTAATATGATATTCTGGCTTCACTATCCTTTAGAAAGCAGCATTTCTTATCATACTTCCCTCTTTTAACAGACTTGACTCACTTTTTCTGGTATAAATGTTTCGCGTTTTTTCTCCTATACCGTAATGTTAAATGGGCTATGCCTTCCCGTATTAAAATGAAAAAGAAAGTATTCATGGAATATTTTGAAATTTTTAAAAACACTATATCGTTAACAGAGATACGAGCTATAATAGGCTTGATTCATGAAGTCACAAGATAAAAACAAACACGTGTTTTCCATTGAATTTAAAACAAACATTAAACTGATTGTACTTGTTCTATTTGTAAAACTAAGATAAAATTTCAAATTTCATATTTGGTTTAAGATGTTTAAATGTTAGAGAAAAAAATTTCTTCAAAAAGATTTTTTTTAATTAAAAAAAAGTCGTATTTTATGCTTATACTTTAAATAAAATGCATTTTGTATACATATGTACTTTTTAAGAGACAGTTTCTGCAAAGAGCAAAACTTGGCAACACCGGAGCGCGTGAACTGATTAGTTGGAAACACAAGATAGTTTTTATCGTATGACTATGACGTCACATGAGTTTTTGAATTGATTGGCTAGAATCACGTGGCTTTCACTATCATGTGACTATGACGTCACATGAATCAACCTCATTCTACAAATTTCCATGGAAATTGAGGCATTCTTCTGTCTGAAAATGTGCTTCGCGTTTAGTTCAAGCTCTCGTACTTTTACCGAAAACAGCCTTAATAATTTCCTACTGATGATTTATTTAACTGATTCAGTTTAACGCGATTTAATGACTTGTCTTAATGACTTAATGAGTGCTATTTAATGATCCTAAGTTATATTTTTAATACATAATTAGAATTTCTTTTGTTTTTATCTTGCTTTTGTAAGTTCATACTTGCGTTTTACAATGTGAGCGATATGAAAAATTCACTCTTTAGCCTACAGTAGGAGGTCTTCACACTTTTTCAACTTTCAGAACCCTTAGAACTAGAAAATGTTTTTTGGGAACCCCATTCTACACTTAGAAGAATATAGCTTAAAATAATACTTAAAATAAATCAATATATCAAAACATAGGTACTTTATGTAAAGAAAACTTTTAAATAAAGTATTGTTTTGTTATTAAAAATCTCAATAATTTAATTTTAATATAATTATACATTAATAATATTAATCCGTGCTCCAAGTGTCATGTTGTTGTCGTGTGTTTTTATCCTGGGATACATATGAAATACAAGTGAGAAACAGAAAGCATACAAAGCAAACAGAAAAATAGACATATTTATTTACAAATGATGATCCCAGCATATAACAGAAGGGGTGCGCTGCTTTATTTTCGAGACGGGAATCTATTACAGACGAAAGAGTCCGACTTCTTTTCCCGAAGAAAACATAACCATGCCTTACTCGGGATTCGAACCCGAATTCACTCGGTTACAAGCCGAGAGTCATATCCACCCTACTGGCTGGGTGGCGAGGTGTCACGTACCCACGCATTATATTTTGTAACTGGGATATGTTTGCATTTTTTTACACAAACTGTCAGTCTAGGTCTATTGAAATTAACTGTAGTCGCGTTTCATATTCTGCGTAATTGTTTTTTTTTATATTTTGTTTTTGTGACTATTCAATTTGGGAAACATTTTTCACTTAAATAAATTATTCTAAATGGGATTATAAAATGTTTATAATTGTGGGAGACATGTTCTGTATTTTGCATGAATTTGCGACCTAAAATTTAGGAGCTGTTCTTACTTTTGAAATTAAATTTTTATAAAATCTGTTGATATGCCGATAAGTTGTCCCCCCCCCCCACAAATTTAAAAGGGTACATTTTCCATTAGGAAACTATTGAGTTGTGCAAAACATTGTACTAACGAGCATAAAATTACTTCGTAAAAGCCGGGAGAGTAAAAATTGGAATATTCACTATATAGTAGATATAATACACATAGAAAAACTTTCTTTTTGATGTTCTTTTATTATATTTCAATAAAAAAAAATTTGCGAAATGAAACGTATTATGTGTAAATAAAAAATTTCAATGACTGAGATCCGCTTCCGATACTTTGTGGTTATGCAAACTTCACAGAGAACGTGAATTCAATTTGCATGCACATTTATAATTTTCCTTTAATGTCTTATTGGGACTCGTGGAAAGCCAGGGTTTGAAGACCAGTGGCTTACAGCATTCGACGGTCTATGTTTCATTTAGAGTAGAACCTATTTAGACATGTTTTTCAAATACTTGGTTTTAATAAATATTGATCAGCTTTCCTAAGGGGGCTGCGGTAGCTTAGTGGTCAAGGCATCGGATCGTGGCTGGCGTGTCATGAGTCCAATACCACTAAAGACCCACCGTGTAGGGGAGCGATGCACATTAAATCTGTCGAGAGCTCAAACGTCCTCCCATGGGTGTGGTAGTTAGGAGAGGGGGGTCAGCTCAGGTGTCGTCCTCGTCACTTGACCATGTTCAAAATGATGAATTCCGTCGCCAAAAGCCGTTGTGTAGTTGAACAGTGCGACGTTAATAAACACTCCCTCCATGTGACTAGGAGCCTCTTGCGTGATTTAGACTCGAAAACTGCTGACGAGCAGAACTCCAGCTTTTTTTCTTGCCATTCATCCTATTTCGCCCATCGACAAAATTGTACTCTCTTTGGTCCAGTCAGGCAGTGGTAGTCTAGTGGTCAAGATAACGGACACGTGGCCGGCGTGTCATGAGTTCGAGCTAGTACCTCTGAATACCCGCCATGCAGAGGGGGTCGATGAACGTTAAACATGTTGAAGCTTAAACTTCCTCCCCTTTGTGTAGTGTGGAAGGGGATGCCAGCTCAGGTATCGTCCTCGTCACTTGACATAGTTAAACATGATGAGATCCGTCGCCAATAGTCTTCGAGTAGCTAAAGATTATGGTTAATATCCATTCACTGTGTTCCAATTCAACCCTGAACTCGAGTGTCCACCCCCCCTTTCCGAGGCACCCGAGCAAGTTTGAATTTAGGTAATAGCAATAATAACTCCAGCCTAGTGTACCAAAATTTTAAAGGTGATATTTTTAATTCATGACAGCGTTTTGCATACAATTAAGCAAGAATGGTTGCATTGGCGTTGCTCGTTACTAATGCTGAATGAGTGAGTGAATATTAACGTAGCCCTATTCGGCAACTGTTGGACTTTTGGCGACGGGCCTCGTCATTTTGAGCCATGGTCAAGTGACGAAGAGGACACCCGAGTGGCATCCCTCTCCTAACTTCCACACCACACAAAGGTGTTTTGTAACCCTCGACGTATTTAACGTTATCTTAACTTTCGACATTCTCTCCATGGCGGGTCTTCAGAAGTACTAAGCTTGAATTCATCACATGTCAGCCACGAGTCTGCAACCTTGATCCCTAGGCTACCATGACTACTAGTGCTGCATTACAGAGCTTTGAATTTCTTTAAGGTTAAAATTCTATTACTTCATACTTTTTACCTGTGATAACAAATAAACATTTTCCTTTTTTTTTTTGCAACGAATTTATCCCAGACGTTCTTGAACTCTATTGACTTAAGCCCGTGACTTTTTTCTTAAAAGGAACTCAGCATATATTAAAATTTTATTTCTAATATCTTTCGCAAAATAAGATATTTCGTAATGGCCTCTGCAGAAATAAATATTTCGAGATCTTTGTCATTCCACCGCAACTATTTTCCGCGCTGATTAAATTTATCTCTGACCTCTGACTGCGTTAAATGTCATCGAATTTCTCGTGTTTCCTTCGTCCCTGACCTACCTAGCAAACGATATTTTTCCGCGTTTTCCTCATCCTTCGATCCATCGGATTCGAAACTCGTCGGACAGGTCGAGTGCTGAAACAATAGTCAAGAAACTCTTCTTTTTGTTTTCATCAGTTTTAAAGTTACGTCATGTGGCGGTTGATCTATCCCTTCTAATGTTTCTTATTGAATGCACTCGGAGGATGAGAATATCTATCAACCGCCCTATGTTGTGAAATCACTCTAAAAAGCGAGAGAATTGAGTAATGTTGTAAAAGGGAGGAAGATTATTCTGCGGACAGAGGGAAACTCTTTCTGATTTCATCTCTCAATTCCTCTATTCTGTGTAACTTAAAACAGTTAAATGACCAATCATTGTGTATGTGAGATTTCCAAGATCTGCAAGGAGAAAATAAATAAATGGGTGAATGAAAGGTGTTGCCGAACTTGACCGACAAATTTAAAGGCGTGATAGTTGGCAACATGGGGACGACAAATCAACATGAACACATGGGGTTGCAAATCCTTTTAATTGGAGTAATTCACAAAAACAATATGGTGTTGTTGTTGCTCTGCCACCTGTCTGACATAGTCAGATCGAGGCCCACGAAATTCATCGTGGCAAGGGACTAGAAGTTCGCCTGTCGTTGGCTTTTCGCCTTGAGCACCATTCATGTGTCAGTACGATTTAGCTAGGAGAAATTCCCGAAGGAACGATAGATGGTGACACCACCTATCTCCACCTCCACAATCTAGGCATGGGACTGAATTGGAGGGAAATTTTCTCCAGTTCCCTGCACTCGTGATTCAGCCCACAAGACTTTCGGACCCACTGATTTAAAGAGCACGTGCTCCGCGTGTACTCGGAGGGTTTTTGGCGTTACGAGCATCGAACCCAGGGCTTCCGGTCCGGAGTCCGATGCTCTAACCACAAGGCTACCCACGGCCCATATGGTGTTGTTGTTGTTACTAATGTCACCTGATCCACAAAGGCCAGATCAAGGCTCACGAAATTCATCATGGCAAAGGGCTAAGTGACTTCTGTTGTTAGCCAAGCGCCATACAGGTGACAGAACGATTTAGCTCGGTTTCACCCCAATTTTGAGGGAGAATACTCTAGGGGTAAACAGGGGCCTCCCACCTCTCTTCCTCCTTCCACCAACCTCACGACAGGACTTGCGGCTCGATGGCTTCTTAAAGTACTCCCATGCCGTGAAGGCACTATACATTTACATACATCCATGTCTTCTCCGGGATTCGAACCCAGGCTCAACGGCACAGCAGTCAGTGTCGCTAACCACTATACCGTATGGGCAACACAAAAACAATTATGAAGGATACAATGTCGAGTGGAATGAAAAGAGGCAATTAGTGGTTAGAATTACATTTATTAAACGTAAAAGTGCGTTTACAATACAATCAATGCATCTCAGCTCTACGTCAGAAAGGCAACGACAAGTAATAGTCGAAGGAGGATGGATAGTAGGCAATCATGGGGTGGCAAACCACGTTTAGTCGGTGAAAATAGTGAGGATAGTAGACGTCGGGAGAACGTTGTGCCAGACGAGGGAATGGCCAAATCAATGGAGAGTGTCATGATGGGGTTGAAAAAAACCTTTCACACTTCTCACAGAAGTTAATTACCAGCCACAGTGCATCAGAACGTGTGGTTCATTCTTGATGGTGTCCCAGTACACTTTTCGATTGTGGTGCGTAACCACCTCCATACTACATATTCAGAGAGGTGGATTAGATTCGGTGAACCTGTTGCTTGGTCTCCCATACTCCCCGGACCTCAAATCCTTGAATTTCTTCTTCTAGGGCTACCTGAAATCGCTTGTGTACGAGACGCTAATGGCTACAGTGGAGGATCTCTCGACACGAATCATCATCGTTTCAGCTGACATCAGCAGTACACCGGATTTGTTTGAACGTGTCCGCCAATCCTTTGTCCGTCCGTTTCGGCTATGCTATGACCCACGCGTCCACAACTTCAAACCGTTCCTGTAACAATCACTTGTCGTTGCATTCCTGACGTCGAACTGTGATCCATTGTTCGTATTGTGAACATCCTTTGCGTTTAATAAATATAGCTGTCAGTTTCCTTTTCTTCTTTTATTATGAAAGTAGAGATGCTCGTATTGTTGTCTTTTATTGAACTTGGGTTTCTTACCGCAATGATTTTTCCTTAACTAGTCCATTAATAAAAAAATTTTTTAAAAAAAGATGAAAGTGAAGAATTTTATTGTATTTTCCTTTCTTTCTCATAAGTGGTGACCCGGGTTTAATTTTTTTCTTCTTCTCCTTTGCAGAATGATGCGGTGGTTAGTCGTTTCGGCCATGCTGGCGTGTGCTGTTCGCGGTGATATATTTTCCTCCACTGCCCACCTCCAAAACTTGTTACATTTGGAGCGACACCTGGTGACGACGCTGCACGATTACATCGATAAGACGGAAGCCAAAGTCAACCAAGTCAAAAGGTAAGATAACTTTTAGTGTACCAAGAAAAGACCTCTTTAACCTCACTGTTTACTTTTTCACTTCTGCGATGTGCAGTGGGCATCAAATATGTCGAATTCAAAGATACAAAGAAAATGAAAAAAAGGTTTATTTAAAACTGAGTGGAACCCAGTGCTGGGGTTTGTCCATTGGGCTCTTGGGGCGAGTGTCTAGGGGTCCGGATAAGCTGGACTTGACCAGATTTTCTGGTCATAAATTTCGATCCATCTGTGACAAGGGGGCCTGTAGATCTTCTGCACCCAGGGCCCGAAATGAGCATAAATCGTCTCTGGTAAAACACATGACAAATATTTTTAAATTATTCATGATTTCTTCCTTATACTTTGTTTCCAACCGTGGTAAGGAATTGGCCGCAAGGCTTAATGGTTGCATTGTACATTGAGAAGCTCCACAATAACAAGGCAATTGATATGTGTACTACAATATTATTTAAGGGCGATTATATGTGGTCAAGCCAAATGACCTTGCGGGTCACTTCGGAAAAACGTTACACTTCCATGTGCCACATATAAAAATATTTACCTTTCTATTATATTTGAACCCATTACTAACATTTATTGGAGGGAAAACTGAAAACAAAATGAATTATTATTACTGTTTATTGTTTTCATTATTTTTCATGTATACAAACATAGATCATTCAATAATAGCAACCCAGTGATCAAATAAGCCTAGTTCTAGTAATAAGCAGCACGATTTCTGTTGTGGGGGTTCGCTGCAGTGGCGCACACAAGGGAATTGTCCTAGGGGTCCGGCCCCCCGAAAGCCCTTGATTTTTTCCCGATTTATTATAATTCTAAGTATATAATAAGTAAAATATAGTTAAGTATTTGTTATTAATGATTAATTATATTAATTAATGTTATTTATATTTATTCAATAATTAAGTTTTTTTCTGTATTTTGTCCCCGAAAATTGACAAAATCAAAAGGAGCATGATAAAAGAATGTTGGACTTCCGGCCCTGGACACCCCCCTTGAAAAATTCCTGTGTGCGCTACTGGTTCACAGCAATGTAATATTGTGCTCATGTATAAAAACAGGAGCAACGCAATAAAATAGAAACAGAAACGGGATATATTTGTTAGAAAACACTACACTAAACACAAAAATATTACACAAAATAATCGTATTTTGTAAAGTTGTAAGGAATCTCGCGTGCCGTGGGTTGCCCCCCCTCCCCCCGTTGTTTAGACCGTCAGTAAAAACAAAATTCTCAAAAAGAACAATCCTAATTTTTCTAGCAACAAATAAATAAATAAAAAGGTGTGCATTATAAATAATAAGTATAATGTAAGCATAATGGATTAACTCAATCAGGAGTTGATAACTAATGAGCTTATAGAAATGCAAGAGCAAGATCAAGGCGTTGAACACCTTGTCTTTAGACCCAGTTTATTCAGAAAACTAAACTAAGATACAGGGTCGTAGCTACCGCTGTATCAGCCATATCAATGATATGGAGCCACCGAACTTCAGGAGCCCCAAACTGTCCAAAGAAACGATATTAAAATGTTAAGACGTCCAAAAAGAGGCCCCGCAAGGAATTTAGATACAGGGCCCACTCAGGACTAACTACGCCATTGGTAAGACAGTTGGGAATTTGACTAAAGGCAGTTTGATTGAAAAGGAGGGATAGAAATTTTAGAAAATAAAGACTTAAACGAAAAGCGTATTTTTTCAACTAAACAAAAAAATTTTTAAAAAAATTATTAATATGCTACGAAGAGATTTTGCGAAAGAAAAAAAAAAATCTTTGAGCCGGCAGGCTACTTTGTTATTTTTTATGAAACCTTCTACACATCAAAATTTTGGTTTGTGATTTTGTACTTGTGTTATATAAGATTTTTTTTAAACATTTTGTGTTTTAAATTATTTTCTTTCGTCTCTGGCCCTAAATAAAAAAATAATTTATTTTTTCCTCCGAAATCATACCCCGACTTACGCGGTTTTCACTCAGTCCCAACTATAGCATAAGTTCGGGATATTATTGTGTTAGTCGCAGGGAAATGATGAAATTAGGAATTTCATCAAATCTTTAAGGGATATGATCAATTGACGGGAGATGTTAAAATAACGTCTCTTCAAGATCATTTTGCTGATGAAAGTAAGTGATTTTAACAAATCCCTGAAATGCTTCAGTGAAATGAACTAGTCAGGATTTGCATTGGCAAAATGATCTCTAGGGGGTGGGTAAGACACCTGGGGGTGAGTCCTTGTACTTCCTAATCATACAGGTAGTACTATCGTCCCCTAAATATCAACCCCATATCTTTAAAAAAAGAGCACCATAGGATTAACATAGGGATTGATATTTTAGTGTGTAAGTAACCGAGAGGAAAGATGTTACACATAAAAAAATACCAGCCTAATTTTCTAATTATTTGTTAATTAGTTTCGAATAAATAAATTGTATTTCATTCACTGTTGTTGTATTACTTCTACATTTAATAATGCACCCTATTTGTTAAATAAACACTTTTAAACTCTTGACAATATTGTTTCATCATTTCACTGAAACAGATCAAATCCCTTACTTTTATCATATGGAAAAATGACCTTGAAGAGACGTTATTTTAACATCTCCCGTCAATTGATTATATCCCTTAAGGCTGTTTTCGCTATGTGTACGAGAGCGTGAACTTGACGCGGAGCACATTTTCAAACAGAAAAAATGCCTCCATTTTTATAAAAATTTGTGACATTGTAACTCATGCATGTTTTCATAATATTGTGTTTTTAAAATTTGAAAATGTTTCATAAATAATTAGTTTTTCCTTTTATCATGTAAAGGGATAGCTCATTTAGCATTACAGTATAGGAGAAAAAAATGCAAAACACATTTTATAAAAGAAAATATGCTTCAACTCGGATAAAGAGGAGTAGTATGATAAAAGAAGTGATTCTCTACAGGATAGTGAAGCCTGATTATAATATCAATACTTTTTAGTACTTTTATATCTGAAAAAATATTCTGAATTTGGTCCCTATTCTTTAATATTAGCCGAAAACAGCCTTAAGGATTTGATGAAATTCTTAATTTCATCATTTTCCTGCGACATATATATTCACGTTTTCTTCCTTTTACTTTCTTTCCAACCTGGGTAGAAATTCACCGCGGTACATTGAGTAGCTTCATTATAGTACGGCAATGGCTATGCGTAGTGCCATATTATTTAATAATGATTATATGTTGCATTTTCACCAATATTTAAATCTTCGGTAAAAACAAAAGTCTCGAGAGAGCACAAACCTAAATTTTCTAGCAAAAAAAGACTCGGGAATGTATCGTAAATAATAAACTAATTATTTCAATTTGTTTTGTTTCCAAACTCATCTCAAATTCCCATTCTAGGTTGGTTCATTGTGCTATGGACTAAAATATATTTTTCCTTAACACTACATCTAACTATCTAACTTTCTTTAGATAAACATTAAACCTACACAGTTTTAAGTACTTTTTTTCAGACTGGAGCGTAGTATTGTATTTTGCTTTAATTTATGCGGGAAAAACTATTTAGACTAACGAGTGTTTCGTTTTACGAATAAGATTCTGGGGCAAATGGTGCTCGCGTTAAGCAAGGTTCCACTGTATTTAGTTTTTTTTCCTTCAATGTTGGGAAGGATTTGCTTAGCATACGATCTAATATTAATTAATAGGGTAGCAGGTGGAGATGTAGTA
The DNA here is from genome assembly GCA_019973955.1 of Trichonephila inaurata madagascariensis. Taxonomy (NCBI): domain Eukaryota; kingdom Metazoa; phylum Arthropoda; class Arachnida; order Araneae; family Nephilidae; genus Trichonephila; species Trichonephila inaurata. The sequence continues at coordinate 244,153 of BMAV01003430.1, forward strand.
GTATAGGAAATGATTCCGTGGTACCCGAAGAACTTATGGAACAAGTTCTGAAATCTTTTTGAAAAAAAAACCACCGTTGAAATGAGTAAAGTAATACGAAAGAAATGCTGTTATTCTGCATTGCCTGCTTTTAAGTCTGCTTTCGACTCTTTTCAAAGAGCCTGAGCCAAACGTGAAACACACTCTTAGGAACATAAACTCATATAATGGTGTTGATACCTTTTGTTATGCAGTTATGCATATCTAAAATTTAGAAAAATCCCATCAATAGTCTTTTTTCCTTTGATGCGTTGAGTGAAAACCCAATTTACCTTTTGGGGAGCAAAGATTCTCTGTGGGAGTCTAACAGAGTTTTAGTCACGAACTCGTGGCCAGAGTTTCACGGGTTCGAGTCCCGGTGTAACTGAAGGCCCCTGTGTAATCATCTAGTTGTCGAGGTTCATTGTTTCCCTCTTAGTGTAGTGTGGTGGCTAGGAGACGGCGCTTCCAGCTCGGGTGACGTCCCGACCGAGTTTCGCCTGCACTTAAGGTATCCGACTACGTTCGGAACCATGATTTTAAAAAAACGCATAAATGGATAATTTTCATGATATTTAGTGTCACTTAGATTAGAATACATGTATAAAATTGTTTTAAGGACATTTTGACAAAAAAAAATTATTTACCGTAAAATCCGGCGTATAACACGCACTTTTAACACAAAAAATAAGACCGAAACTTAAGGTTGCGCGTTATACGCCGGGTATAAAAGCGATAGCATTAAAAATAACAAAAAATGAGCACAAAAAAACTACTTCTATATGTAAAGAAACACTGTTTTATTTAAAAGAAATGACTTGTGCCTTATGTACTAAAACAGTCGTAGTTCTAGAAGTATACTATTCTTTCAAAAGTCTGGGGTAATACCTCGAATAAATTACTTCAAAACATAAGAACAATGTATACTAATATTTCAGATTTCTTCGTAAAAAGGGGATGCGCGTTATACGGCGAATATACCTAAAAATTAAAAAATTTGGGTTGAAAGTATAGGTGCGCGTTATACACCGGATTTTATGGTAAATACAATATTTTGGCAAAAAATTAACTTAGAATAACCTTTTTCTCCTTTTATTAAAAAATGCTTCTAAAATAATAATATTTTGTGTGTGTGTGTGCTTATACAAAGTAGACTTCTCCAGAAAGTCTGAACTATGATTATTGAAAAATTCATATTATTTTCAGAGTTACAACCAATTGAAATAATTATCGGCGTTTTTTTCTTAAAATTTCTCCCCTTTGTTGTCATAAGACATGGATAAACCTACTTCTAAGTTATATATTTTCAAAATTCTAGCTGAGCCTCTGTACAGAGGCCTGAGCTATATACAGGCAAAATATTATTATAATAGAAGCATTTTTCACAAAAGGAGAATATTTTGAAAATGGGTCATTCTGTGTTCATTTTTTATCAAAATATTGTAAAATAATTTTTTATTGTAATACTATTCTTAAACCAATTTCATATACATTTTCTGATCTAAGAGACACTAAATATCATAAATATTATCCATTTATACGCTTTTGCAAAATCACGGTTCCGAACGTATTCGGATACCTTAATAGTAGAAACACTAGCAGTTGTCATATTAAATCCCTTTATTATCCCAAGGGATGATTAGAGTCAAAAGTGGATCCCATTTGTGACGAGAAAGCAAGCTTCCAAGCTCTTTTGTTTTTGTTTTTCATGCACTTCGAGTGATTTTACTTATTCAGCTTTTTCACGTTACCGATTAGAGCTAATATTACTTGTTTGCTAACCAGGACGTAACTACCTCCGTATCAATGATACGGGACCCCCTAGCTACAGGGGCCCCAATATGTATAATTACAGTCCCACTAACAGGGCTTCCATATCTTTAAAAGGGCCCTGAAGGAACTTTGGTACAGGACCCCCTTAGATCTAGCTACGCCAGTGTTGCTAACACTAAAAAAATCATAGGCATTCACCACGGCGATCTTTTGTTCGTCATTCTTGATCTTTGATTTTGGGTGAGACCACGGGGCTCATTTGTGAAGTCAAAGTGACCTGTACGAAATTATGCGCGCCAATTGAAACTGTCTGCTGCGTAGTAACCCTGGAGCCAAATGCACTATTGATGTATCGTACCATAGTTCCACGTAAGAACTATTATTTTATTATTTATCCAACGGCCGTGCTTGACTTCTTGACCATTTGACGCCTTAGCCTTCCAGTACCGACTGACGATGTCATCAGCCGGTATTCATCGAGTCCAGTGCATTGGAGCAGGTGGTCGCAATCCATTCCGGCATGGCCGCAGAGTGGGCAGGCCTCGTTAGCAGCCATGCCAAGCCAGTGGAGGTTCACTCCCAAAAAGTCATGTCCGGAAGTTAGGCGAAAGCGGGCAACAGCCTCGGCTCTCTCCACGTGCCTTGAGATTGGGCCCAAAGAGGCCAGAGTTTCCCATGGGTTTCCAAAACTCTTCGTTGTTTGGGTCATGGCAGTATATTTTTCAATGTATGTGGAGATAATGCTCTTTGCTCTTCTGAGAGTCAAGGGAACTTCCAGTTGTGATGACTCTGCTCAATGCTTGGATTTTGGGTCGGCTCTCTCATTGCCAGGGATCCCAACATGACCCAATGTTAGGCCACTTGTATCGGGTGTTTCGTATACATTGTTCAAGATGACTTCTTCCAGATGTGTTTGTCGTACAGTCCTCGATCTATCCCTTCCATCAATACTGGCGGTAAATGAAACATTTTCACACAGCTGTTGATGTAATCGCTGAAACATTTTGTGGTTTGGCATACGTCTACTTAAACAGCGTTCCTGATAAAGATGTAACGCTACTCTGCCGTTATCATTTGTAGCATCGCACTTTAGATGCACGTCTGCCTTTTCACTGTTTGTAAAATCATCCAAAACGATCGCAATCTCAAACACAAATGCCAATTTTGGTGATTACTAGCACACCGCTTTGCTGCCTTTAACTATCGCCAATATTGTCAGCCAATCACACTATAAAGGTCGCCAAGCATGCATGACGGTTGTTGGATGGAATTTATAAAACTGTTTTAACATCTTCTCTACGGAATCACTCGTTAAGCATGCTGCTAATAAACATTTTATGGTTACGCGTTAATGTGTTATTTTTTTTTTTGTTTGTGCCTCACACACAGCGCGGTGCTTCCGCCCATGTATATTCAAAAATTGTTTAATTTAGTGAGCTCTACCTCCGTTCCAAGTTTGTCCCATGATTTTAGAATCTACCTGTAGTTAATATTTCGTATTCAAAACTGTAAGAATTCAAACATACTTACTAAACATGTAAGTTCAGAAAAAAGGAATCAGTACCTAGTGAGATACTGCAAGCTGTACAATCATGTTCTCTTCTCGCGTAGAGTTCAAACGCAACGCCCAAAAGTTTTTTGTCAAGTTGGCATAGGGTCGCCAACTTTAGCCAATCGTGCGTCACGTGGAATAGTTTTCTTGCTGCTCAAGAAACTAACAGATTGTATGGAATGGGGTGGGGGGGCTCTAGGGCCGGACAAACCGGATCAGTGCCCGGGGTGGCGTTTGGATCGAATTTGGAAAATATTTTTTTATGTTACAAAAAATTTGATATATTTCCTGAAATATTATCGGGTGGGAATTTGGTATTTCATTTAACGTAATTTATTTCCTTATTTTGTACTCTGTGTAATTAATGTCAGTTTTTTTTATATTGAAACATCAAGGGTTCGAAGCGGGAGTATATGCTACATCATAAAATTTGATATGCTTACTATATAGTTATCTTTCACTAGTAACTTTCTCCCCATCCAGGAGTGGGGTCACAGAGGACATTCCTTTCACGCATTCAATGTCCTGTGAGCTATCCTAAGGGGGAGGATAAGGATAATAATAAATTTTAGTAGATAGAGAGCCACAGATGTTTTATTTTAGCCTTAGGTGTAGTTTTACTATAAGTTAAAATAAACGCTTGTGGTCCCTACCATCAGTAAACTCTTTTTCGAAGAAATTCGCCTTGGCGATTTCTTCTCGTACATTTTTATTGTTTGAAGTGTTTCATTTCGAATTATTTTGTATTAAATGTGTACCAAGCTTGCTTAGGAAACACTGGGGGTCTCACTTCAGACTGACCACCTGAT
>BMAV01003430.1:257170-301099 GCA_019973955.1 Trichonephila inaurata madagascariensis
TTTATCACCTTCAATGAAGAATCATGCATATAGGTGACGCTACCATTCTTAAAAGGAATTTATATATAGTTAACAATTTTTGTATGTAACTACCACTATTTATATTAATGATGCTCTCTATAAATTTATCGTGGATTAAGGGTTCTTCAAAAACCGTGCATTTACACAAGGTGCCATAGTATTTTTATAATAGCAGACGAGCTCTTTGTCTGTTTGCACGAATTTAGACTGATTAATTGATACCGATAAAAGCACCCAGTTTAGCCACTTTCTCCTTCCACGTCCACCAATCAGGATGCGCGGTTTCAATTAAGGCCTCTCAACGTTAAGAGCCCAATACATTCAGAATGGGACGGAGGAACGCTTTGCGTTCCAGTGCCCAATGATGTCCAGCGAGCGGAAATTCTTAAAGTTGAACTTTTTTCACTGAAGATCTCGAAATGTCTGAAAAAGTCATTTAAGCTTTGAAAGCCAAATTTTATTAGGGTAACCGTTCTGAACGAGTGAAATATAGCACTCGCGAAAGATCTTTCCAACTGAATTTAACTGCCTATTATTCGTTTGTGTGTGGAACCGCTTATAGAGTGCAATGATGAGTATGTACGCTTAATTTCGTTGCTTTTAGACATAGAATGTAGGCGTTGTATTTATGTGAGCGTGTTTTTTACATTCTGGATTATTAAAAAATATTTTTGTTTCCTGTGTAAGGAATGACTTCTGGTATGGAAGCCTAACCTGTAAATATGAAAGATTCAATTGGAGAGATTTGAATCTTTATTAAATAACCGTGGGACAAAGGAAAAGGTGCTGCACTTACTCGGGAAAAATTATTAACTTTGATATCTCAAACTCAGTGGCGCAACAGCCCATGGGGCCAGGGCCTACTTTGCCCATCCCAGTGTACGTGACCATTGGGTGCTGAGGTGCATGAGCAGATGTTCCGATCAGACTGAAGAGAGACCCCCAGTGTTTAAGTCCCCAAGCAAGCTTGGTATTCATTTATCGCCCCTCTGCATTAGGGATGAATAGCTGAGTCGACTTTTCTTAGCCCGGGAAGAGAACCCGGAGATGTGGTGTGGAATACAAAATAATTCGAAATTAAACACTTCAAACACTAAAATGTGCCAAAGCAGCCCAGTAAAAAGTACCCCGTGACTATTGATTACTTCGGCATTATGATAACCTTGAAGAGTTAATTGTGTCAGTAACAGATGCCTTTCTCTTTTACTAATGTTAGCAATAGGAGCAATGATAAGTTATATAATCTGCTTTTCCTTATTATTCATCAATTAATCATCTGCAATAAGGAAAAAATGTATTTTACGAGTAGTTTTAACTCTATTTAGATCAATTAATTTTGGAAATAATTTTAAAATTATTAATTTTTCACTCTCACCTTAACGGTTAGTGATTAGTTATCTTATAGAATAACTAGTTATTTAATGGGATAACTAGGTAAAGAGTAGGGAATTTTTCATCTGTTATGTACTTCAACTGACTTGTCTAGTTATTTCATGAAATACTTAGTTATTTTATGAAATAATTGAATTATATACTTTAACGGTAATATATACAATGATAAACTAATTAAATGAAGTTGCATCTCTGGGAGGTTTCTAATTACTGAGCATATGGAGCAGTCCTCCGTGTATGGTGACCCAATTGCAACCGGCTTTTCGTGCTCCTGCTGCAGCTATGGGATTTAGATGCTGCTGTTGCATTTCCACTAGATGTCGCTACCTGCCTTCCTCTGCCCTGGATGCTGTTAACGGATCTCACTACTTTCTTGCAAAACTATTCGTTGCAGCAGCCGCTCGATGTATCTATTCTCCTGGCGGCGGCAAACTTTACCAGTATATCGTGACACGTGCGGAGCATCATAAATTTTCCTTTGTATGCAAAAGTTAGGCTTGATTGTACTCCATAATAATTATCTGATTTTGTTTGAACCATTGTTCGGAACCTGATCCTGAATGTAGTAGAAAACATGAAAAGCAAAATTCATGAGCTGCTAGGGGTACTTGACGCTTTCTCGGAGCAACTGGGCTGTGTCATCAGCCCTCAATCCCCTATCTGGAAATGAGAGGTGGCGCTGTGTTGTCGACTTGTTTGGTTAGGTGGAGGCGTGGCCTCGAGGAGAAAAAAACAATGGCTGGCAGAACAAAACTGGCTTTTGGGATGGAACATTTTCAATGGATGCGCTAGGGGTATTTGAACAAAATCAATGATTAAAAAAAAAATTTTTTTTTTTCTGCTGGCGATAACAATTCAATGAAACCACCTCAAGTTTAACGAGTTTTGCCACTCGAAACCGATGTGTCTTTGTCCTGCTCGGATCTCTACTCCATTGCTCGACGGGGATTTTTTAAAATTCAAAGTCGTTATAAAGAAGCAGCTTTTCTCGGAGCGCTAAGTTAAGATTTTCATTGTTTTAATCGGACTTGAAATTTTAAACGCGTTTTTCTCAAAACTGTGTTTTTCAAACTTTCCTCCATCGTATCTCAAGAACGGTTTGACCGAATGACTTCAATTTTATAGGGTAGATTCAGCACAAATATATGCATCCAAATGAACTACGATCATTCCAGAATTTAAAATGCTTCTATTGTTTTTAACAAAAACTGTGCTTCTCAAACTTTCACTATTAGCGACCCAATTTTCAATCATAATTTTTATCGCCCCCCCTCCCTTATACAATAATGCGCTTTGGCGCTAAAGCTGCAAAACGATTTCAATTATAAACCGTACAAATTAATAAGACAAGTATTAAATTTTGTATTTGTTACTTTTAAGTAATATTTATTTTAAGCAAATTATTTTTAAGTAATAGGATATTTATTGTTAGTTTTCTTTTCTCTAATTTTTAAATTGAAATAGATTATAAAATGACGTTTAATTAAAAATTTATTTCCTTCATCATCCATTTCTAAAAGTATAAATGTCATTAGAAAAAGAGTCTAGTTTATGTTGCTCTCTATCATATCCACCACATTTGGCAATAATATTTAAGGCGAGAAGACTTCAAAATGTCTTAACACCCGGGAGAGCAGGCGCACACTCGATACAAGCGTTAATAGTCACCCCAATGTTTTTTTTTACAATTTTTATTACTCACGATAAAAATCACAACTCCAGTGAACAATTTAACTAAGAGAAAATATACTTACCTACTTTCAAGCGCTTTTCATTTTTTTTTTTTTTTTTTTTGTACTGAACTAAAACGTTTCAAAGGTACGTAACCTTAATAAAGGACACAAATCACAGACACTTTTCGCTTACATTACAGGAAGGATATTTGCAAGCAAAACCGTCATATTTTGTTCAATTTATTGTAGTTTTCTGTCCTCTTTAACTTTAAGCCCCTCGCGACCGCTCCCGGGTTTATATGTATTCAATATAAAAATATGGATGTTAGTTCTAAAAAAAAGAAGTGTGTAAAACGCGTATTTCATCACGCTTTATATGGTTTAGAATACCCATACAAATAAATTTTAGCCAAATAATCCTTCAAAGTGCTCTCTGTGCTTTTTCAAATATCACATAACTCTTTCACACGGAAGAAAGCACAGCAGAAATAATATTTTCAACTACCCTAAATGAAAAACAAAAACATAAAAGAAGGGACAGAACTAATCATACCTATAAGTTCTTAGGTCAAACGATGATCGGCAAATCTGCTTCCTGGGTAAAAAGTGAATAAGTCTTCCTTTTCTTTTTAAAGCTATTGTACAGCATTTCAATAATAATAACAGTGATGAATTTTTTATCTTCCAATAATTTTTCTCTGAGTCTGAATTTTGTTTTTCCCCCCTGAAATAGTAGTATTTTATGTTTAAAAAGAAAACGTAATAAAAAAAAACATCTCTCATTGTGGGATTACAGCAAATCAAACAAAATGGTTTTTTTATTTGGTTATAGGATCAGATAGTTAATGAACGTATCAAAGTGTGGAAACTTTTATTTTTGATGAAGTAATATTGTCAGTTGATATATATAAATTATATCAGTGTAAATGCGTATTTTTTTTATATGTGAGAAAGTATTTTGTTTACTTCGTTCCAGTAAATTAATTTTTTAAACCTTTTATTTTCGATATACTCGCTCCCCTTGGGGGCGCACCCCACAGTTTGAGAAATGCTGAACAAAAACATAAAAAAAAACCCCAAAAAACTCGAAACTTTTTCTTCAGAGGTCTACCAAAAATCCAATTTTTGATATCGTTAATAGAGTATGGTTCATTCGGTGCATTTAAGTTTATAAGTTAAAACTCCGTTAATTTTTTTTTTATCTGAGATAAGTCAATCAACAGGAATCATGGAGGAAGTGAGCGTCCATTTTTTTTTAGGCGGGTGCGTTCAGAGAGATATAACTCACGTTCTATTGGATATTTTTGGCTAAAAACTTACATACATACTATTACTACTCAGTGTTATAGTTAAACCGCTTAAAATGCTAATAACTTAGAACCTCAGTAAAGCTGAAATATTAAAATGTACTCATTCAAGTGAGTAAGTGTTTATTAACGTTGCACTAAAAAGCAACACCAGGGCGTAGGTCATTTTGAGCCTCTGTCAAATGACGAGGGTATCTGCACCCCTCTTTCTAGCTTCCACGCCACGCTAATAGAAGGACTTTGATCCTCGACAGATGTAACATGCTGCAGACCCTCTACACAGTGGGTCTAGAGTGACACCAGGGCTCGAACCCACAACACATCAGCCACGAATTCGTGACCATAACTAATAAGATACCACGACCAGACCCGAAGTAAGGGTGAAATATTAAAATGTATCGGTCCAAAATGATCGCTAAGCCAAGAATAACCAAGCTAGTATATGTTTCTAATGTAAATTGCATGGAAATTGAACAGAACTTGAAATGCATATTCTTTTTATTTATCTTTAATAAATCTAACAATAAAACAAAATTTAAACGTGAGCATGCGCACTTAACCAGTCATTACTTTCTTCTCCGTCGAAATGAATGTCGCTTGTCTGTTTATGCACCACTTCGATGCGTGTTCCTCCGAAGAGGGTGCTTTGTGAGAACTGCTGAAACAATCGAATGTAAAGTGGAACGGATAAAAGGGACAACAAAGGGGTTTTGTTCTTATGTTTCATGTTGAGAGATTAACTGTACTTGAGAATGTTTTCACATGAAAGTTGGTTGGGATTGTGAAAGGTCACAGAGAGTGTGACGTCATCTCCAAAAAACTGATGAAAATTTGTTCCTTTAGAGAATTTTTGTTGTTTGCCCAAAATGTTCCAAAAAAAGGCACATTTTTTGTTACATACAACCAAGCATAATACTTAACAAAATGTGAAAATGGAAGAATTTTCATTTTAATTTTCGATTTTAAGGAGATTTCTCACTATTATTTTATAATTGTGGAACACAAAAAAACCCTAAATGTTTGCTTTTTACAAGTACACTCAGCATGCAATGAAGAATGTTTCACATATATCTTAATAGAATTCTTTAATACTTACAAAAAAAAACTCCATGTTTGTGCCTCTTTTTCATACGCTTCCAAATTTTGTGTGAGTGCATACATGTATGCACAAACCATTTGAAGCATGGTGTCATACTAAGTTTTACAATACAATGGGGATAAAGATGGCTTTTTTAGATTATCTTTCCATTTCCAATTCTTCCAAATTGCTCATTGCCTTGCCAATCCCTGGTTTTTTTTCGAATATGTTTAAGAACCTAATTTCCTGCCTTCAGTGGAAAGTTCCCGCCTTCAACACAAAGAAAATGCCGGATGAGTATTTCAGTCTCATGGACAAACTGCATCTCTTAACAACAACAGCACCAATGATCTTACTAGAAAAATTAAAAGTGGATGCAAATGAAAGACGGGAAGGAGAACATATCAGTGCCCGTACACTGCACGGGCCAGCTTTCAGTAGCCCGTATGGTGAACGGGCAAACCAGTTAAGGGGTTAAGATTCCGTCTTCCACATCCCTTTTTGAATTTTTGAATATGATGTTAATCCTATAGAGCAGGGGTTGCGAACCTTTATGGACCAACGTGCCATTTTTTCTAAAGAAGTGTTTAATGAGGTATAGACGTGTCGTCAAATGATTTTGAGTTGTGATTATTGGGAAAATGATAAACCTAAATACTAACAACACAAAGCTACTTACTACGAAGAAATACCTTTTGCATTTCATAGTTATTAATGTTTCAGTTATACGTGTAATTCAAATTATAAAGTAACATTAGTGTGACTTCTAATGTTGCAGATTGGATGACTTAGCTTAGGATTTAAAGATGTTACTTTTTGTAGAATATATGCTGAATTGGAGCTATGCCAAACAGTTTCTAAGCAATTAATTATTTTTGTGTTGCAGATCGCTTTTTTTGACAAGAGGGTTTGTGATCTGTTTCAAAGTACCGTTTTACAGACGCGCGATGCTCTGTATACCACTATTCCAGAACATAAAATATATACAACGCTTTGTCACCTTAACTAATAATGCCATGTTTCTCGGTCCATCAAATTTGAAATTCACTGTTACACTTACTATATCTTGTACTTTTTGTTCTTTTGCTGAAGTAGGCATGTTAAATAGCAGTTAAAATCGTAAACATAACACAGATAAACTTTAAAATGCAGTTGTGTCAATGAAATTGGCTATAACATGCGTAGACACTTTACATTATAAGCAATTGTAGTCTACGACGTAACTAAGGCAAGACAATAACAAGCGAGTTTGCTCTCCGTCGCCACGTGACCGATCACTCGTGTTTGTTCGTAATACTGCATAGTGAACTTTGAAATGTTGAAATAAAATGCAAACCATTTTGATCACTGGCGTGCCTAAAATATTGCGTCGCGTGCCATCAATGGCACGCGTGCCACTGGTTCGCCATCCCTGCTATAGAGTATATATCCCCCCCCCTCAAGCATAGACAAATATTATTTGATTGAATAAAATGTAATGTTTTCGAAGTAGCAAATAAATAAAAATAAAAAATATATAGAGCTACACTCTTTTTTTTTCTTCCATTTTTGTAAAAAATATTTTTAAATAATCTGCACAAATTGCTACAATAGATTTAGGAATCTTTTCGTACTTACGTATTATACCGTTGTTCAATTTGGCCAATCGAAAAAGCGTTGCCAATTCAAAAACAAATGTCGCCAAGATGATGTCATCCTTATTATGACTGCGTTCGAACGTACTTGGGAAGAGTTTCCACTCTTGGCTGTATATTACGGCATTTGATGGCTTATTTTGATTTCACGTAATTAGTTGATGGTATAATATGTAAGAATATATGTATATATATAATAATAATATATGTATGTAATAATTCCCTCTAGTATCCTTTTTGTTAACTCTTTTTACTAATGTTTAAGCAAATTTTAATTCTTTGGTTTAAAAATAACACTGTAATCTTAATCGTAATCGGCTAGTCCGAAATCCCTGTCCCGCCCATTCTATCTAATCAGAACCACTATTACATAATAGTCACTGCCGGTATAAAAGTGAAAATCTTGTGTAATCGCTCTCTTTGTCCTTGTGTTGTGTCCAAGATGCCGCTGTTGCTTGTCGTTGTCCACTTTGCTTTGTAGTCATCGCAAGTTTGTCTCGTCAATGTGAAAATGTACCGCAATTGTATTTTAAACACTATTTATCTGTGCTTCACAATAAAAAGATGAACGTCCATTGAAGAGGTTTTCTTGAAACCACTCGACAAATACCACACTCGGCCACAACCTTACATATATATATATTTAAAAATTCAGTCAAAAAATGTAAGTTTAGAGAAACCTTCGCTATCTTTTGTTCTTCCATATTCACCAATCTAAATTCAAACAAATGATACTAGTCTATGCTTGAGCGGAAAAGAACGTTGGCGAGCATTACGATTGAATCTGGCGAAATTGTGGAATTGTACATAAAACTGCTTAAGCCACTGCTTGTGCATGCTTTGTATAATACATATTCCCGTATCAAAAATAACGAGAAAGACAAACAAATTAATTTTGGATATTTAAAAGGTCTCAAAGGTGTTAACTTTGTCTCGAGAGCTGAAAATATAAACAATTTTCAAACAGATATAATTCTTTGAAATTAAAATTAAATAATCCGAATATCTTACACATTATTTATAAAGGAATGAGGCTTCAAAAAAGTGCAAAATGTTTACAGTATAATCATAATTTTAAAAATTATAAGCATATGAAAATGAGAAACATTTCCATAAGAAATATTAATCGAGTCTTACGTTGAGCATGCTATTTTCTAAAATAAAAGCTCTAATTACTAGCAATAAATTGATTTATAAAATTAAATGTATTATTACACTGTAGCTATTTTTATATAAAAAGAATTGTATATTATATATTTTTTTAAAAATAAAAAAAATATATATTACATTTTTTTTAGTTTCAATATTTTTTCAAATATAGTTCAAAATAAAAAAGATATATAATACTAAAATTAGGAAGGGTTTAAAGAGTGACACATCTTATAATTCTACAAAAGTTAACACCTTAAAGGGGCTACTATTTTAAAAAATACAGCATGCGCAACGTAAAAATTATTTCATATTTCTTCATTCCTTCATAAATAATGTGTAAAAGATTCAAAGTATTTTTAATTTGAATGAATTATATCTATTTGAAAATTGTTCCTATTTTCAGCCCTCGAGACAAAATTAATAACTTTGAGACCCCCTAAAATGCCCTTAGTAGGAAATAACATTATAAGAAAGCTACTTTGGCGATATAACTTTATGATACTTATATATTCTACTGTTAATAATCTATATAGATGATTTTTTTTCTGTTTTACCAAATTGTGATTTGATTTTAATTTTCACGTCGCATTGTGAATTAAAGCCTCATGGAGCCAGAGTGGAGCGTTGAGCGTCTAGCCAATCAGAGACTTCATCTCGGGCGGGATGATGTCTCTGATTGGTTAGACGCTCCACGCTGACTGCCTTGGTGTGAATGCGGCTTAAGCGTTGGTTGTTAGCGACGGATCTCGTTATTTTGAATCTCGGCCAAGTGACGAGGATGACTCCGCGCCCGCGAACTGGCACCCACTCCTCTCCAAACTACTACACCACTCCAACTAGAGGACTTTGAGCTTTGGCGGATTTGACGTACACCAGCCCCCACTATACATGAGTCGTTAGCGGTATTACGTTTCGAACCCGCGATTCGTCAAGACCGGCCACGGTTTGCGATCTTGACCATTCGGCTACCATGACCACTATCAAGTAAAGAGAGATTGAACCTCTTATTTTTCACAAAAAACTTATTTAAATTGAAATGAAGGAAAATCAATAAAAAGATTTTCTAAAAAAAAATAATAAAAATAAAAAAAAGGTGCTTTGTCTAGTGTGAGTGCTTGAACTCTTTATATTTTTATATCTCTCCTTTTGAATAAATAAGATATATTTTTTCGTGATATACAGAACGATTTTCGCAGGTACCTGAACCTGTTCTACGACTCGTACCAGGAGGTGCTGGAAGAAAAGCTCCCCGGAGTAGTCGGGGGTGACGAAATGGTGGACCACCCCCTTCAGGCCTTTCAACTGGTCAGAAGACTCGCGGTCGACTGGGACTTCGTGAAGAGAGCCATGAGATCTGATGACTGGAATCGTGAGTACCTATCACAACTCCTTTTCTCTGTTAAATGATAGAATTTCTAGAAACTCTGAATTTAACATTCTGTTAGAGATTTTCATTTCGTTTTGTCACAAAAAAGTGCCAGGCTTCTCTCTGGTCAGAAGTATAAACAATCTACTGAAATAGAAAAAAGCATATAAGTTGCTAAGTCTTTGCTCCTGAAAGAGCTCTGCCCTTTCTTCATCACAGCTATTGAAATAAATTTCAATCAACTTAAGCTGCATATTGGTATGTAAGGGCAGGGTCGGCTCTAGCAGTTTAGCCGCCCTGGACAAAAATGAAAAATGCCGCCCCTCTCTCTGAAACAGGGGCACTCAACCTTTTTTTCTGCTGCACCGCATCCATATGTCAGCTATTTCATGCGGGCCGCAACATAAGATTAAAAGGGGAGAAATACTTAAGCTTAAGATAACATTGGAAATTTAAAATATGGAAAATTGATCGAAATAATATAACTCCTGTTTTGCTTTTTTAAATTATTATTGTTTTATATTCATTAGTGGTTTCATATGATTGCCAATAATATAACAAACTTCTTAGGATGTCTTCGTTACTACTGTGACATTACCAATGACGAAACACTTTGTTGCTGTTACAAAGAATATTCAATAAAGCCTATTTATCATCTCTTGAAAGAGGAAAAATGTCATTAAATAATTCCTGTTTATTGGTATTTTTTAAATACAGCACTTTCCTAACAAATCAAACAAGTACTGTTCCATGTTTGTTTTTCACTACAAAGCAGTTAACCTCCAAATCATTCGAATATTTTTCGCTTGCAGGGTATGAAAGATTGTTCTCACACAAAATTAGTTGAACCCACAAAATTGTCGATAATCCACTATTGTCTGTTATCATTAACCGTAACCGTTACAAAAAGAAAGAAAAAAGAATATCAATTCGCAGCCGTACGACATCGACAACAAAAAAGCAAAATTGATATACTTGATTTCTTGTAAAAGGATTTCCCGCCAAATTTTCAATACATTGTCTTAAATGAAAGAATTTCTGAGAACAATGGATCGTGACCGGGCCACTTAAAAAGGCTCGGGGGGGCCGCAGGTTGAGTATCGCTGTAAGGCCAACGACAGGCGTTCATATAGCGCATTGACAGGATGAATTTCGTGGGCCTCGATCTGACTATGTCAGACAGGTGGCACGAGCAACAACAACACATCGTATGCGGTTTTCACTTCCTTCCTGTCCCTGTTTGGTGGCTCTGCTGTAGCTGCACTCATTCGGACGCAATCGCATTTCTCTATTTGGGCAACTCTTATGAATTATAATTACAATTACAACGGAAGACCACAGAAAAGTGGCTAAAAAGTATAGCATAAATTGTGGTAATTGTATATATCGATGACAGATTTGACATAAATATGTCCCTTCCTTCTTTCCTCAGTGGCTCGACAGCTCAGGGTGGGCCTTGGCCTCCTCAAGAAGCCTTTTTCAGGCCATCCTTCTTGCTATTGTTCTCCAATTCTTAGTTCTCAAAGCTGAGAGATCTTTTTTAAGCCATCAATGCATCTAAATTTTGGCCTTACCTTTCTTCGTGTGCCAATTGGTTGGCCATTGAAGGCTTTTTTAGTGGTGCGGTTTTCGTCCATTCTGATAACGTGAGCTGCCCATTTAATTCGATGTAAAACTTTAATGTAAATGTACTTTTGATAAAAATACAGCAAAGAATATTTTCCGTACAAAAGCTCCTTTAAAAAATTCGTAGTAATGACATAAAAAAATATTCACTTTATTTCTAACACTGTAATGGAAAATGAAATATATCAACTTTTAGAAAGAAGACAGCAATATAGTTCTTACTATAAATTTTTTCATTAACACTACAGAGTATTATAATTATTATTTGCTTTCTCTTAAAATAGGTGGAACTTGCGCACTATGTTATATTTCCTGATTCTTTAATTCCATTGATCAGTTAGACGATTGTATCCATTATATATTTATGTTATTCCTTTAATTCAGTCCATCTTTTACACAGTTTAGTTTATTTCCTTAGACGACACAGAAGACATGTACACAACACAAAGAACATTACCTAACTGATTCTACTAGTTAAATAATGTGCAATTCTCATATGACTTGCAGCGCTATCTATTCATTTTACATTTAATTTACAACAGATCATGCCGTCCACCATTTCAGTCAAATAAACAGATAAAATCTACAACAACATGAAACTTAATATTCTTTTTCGTGCATTCCTGAAAATAGTAATCCTTTTTTTCTAGATTGTGCAGTTCCCACACATGCTCAAACATAATAATTTTAATCGCGCATACTCGAAAACAACAACACTAAGAATAATTTGTAGTATTCTTTTATTTTGTTGTGAAAAAGGATAAAAATTTGGAATTTATTTTCTGCGGTGGCAGAGAACTCAGTGGAGTATTTCCAGAAATTCAGTGTCATCATCAGAAGAGATGAGGAGTTTTAGCCAAATGGAGAAACATGAAACATGTGGAACAGCTTTTTCATTCGTAATTTTGCAAATTTAGTCACTACTACATAAAGAATACTACTGGTTATGCTGATATACTTCAAGACGCTGCTACTGGATGGTCCAATGACGATTCAGCCAGTGAAAGCGAGAAGGAAAGACATTTGTGACAAATAATTTAACATTGTTTTCTCTATTTAAGGCTGTTTTAGGTTAATGTTAAAGAATAGGACCAGAATTTGGAACACTTTTTCAGATATAAAAGAAATGAAAAATTAATACGATTTTCTGGCTTCACTATCCTTTAGAGAGCAGCATTTTTTATCATACTTCCCATTTTTAACCGAGTGGATTCATTTTTTCTGATATAAAATGTGTTTCGCATTTTTTCTCCTATACTGTGTGTAGTGTTAAATGGGCTTTGCCTTCACGTATTAAAACAAAAAAGAAAGTATTTACGGAACATTTTGAAATTTTTAAAAACACCATATTGTTAACAGAGGTACGAGTTATAATATTGCAAATTTCCATGGAAAATGGGTCATTTTTCTGTCTGAAAATGTGCTTCGCGTTTAGTTAAGGCTCTCGTACTTTGACCGAAGACAGCCTTAATAAAAAAAACTTTTGAAACAAACCTAACATTTCCATTTCGACTGAATATCAGTGTTAAAAAAAAGTACATAATATGAATTTGCCGATCTTTACCCACCTCATCTTAGTGTTTCGAAACCATAAAACTTTAAATTGATAACATGGAGAGTACGCAAAAATGAATCTTTTTGAACTGTTTCGCGGAAAATCGTACCGAAGATATCTAAAATTCTCTACTGTCATCTCTCTCAATATTACTTGGCACTGTTTTGACTTTTTTCCTATCTTTTGTCTAGCCATCCGACGCTTGATCAGCGACTATCGGCAGCTGATGCCCAACCACGATGACCTGCAGGGCGCCGCCATGGCTCTAGTCAGACTCCAGGACACCTACAAACTCAGCATGTCCGACATGGCCAAGGGAAGCATCCTGGGATTGCCCCAGGGCACTAAACTCTCGGGTAAGAAACATTAGCCTTAGGGAAAATATCTTATATCTAAGGCAGTGATCTTCAAACTGTGTTCCACGGAACCCTAGGGTTCCACTAGTCACAATAAAAAATCGGACAGAAAATTATAAATGTGTATGCAAAATGGATTCAACTTCTCTGTGAAGCTTATATAACCTCGAGTATTTATAGCTTAAAGGGTATCCGACTGCGTTCGGAACCCTGATTTTAAAAAAGCGCATAAATGGATAATTTTCATGATATTTAGTGTCACTTAGATTAAAATACATGTATGAAGATGCTTTAAGGACATTTTGACAAAATAAAATATTTAAATACAAAATTTTGGCAAAAAATTAACTTAGAATAATCTTTTTTCCAAAATGTTCTCCTTTTGTGAAAAATGCTTCTATTATAATAATATTTTGCCTGTCTATAGCTCAGACCTCTGTACAGAGGCTCAACTAGAATTTTTGAAATATATAATTTAGAAGTGGGTTTATTCATACTTTACGACAACAGAGGGGAGCAATTTTAAGAAAAAAACTCCAATAATTATTTCAATGGGTTGTAACTCTGAAAATAATGTGAATTTTTCAAACATTCTAGTTGAGCCTCTGTAGAGAGGTCTGAGCTATAGACAAGCAAAATATTATTATAATAGAAGCATTTTTCACAAAAGGAGAACATTTTGAAAAAAAGATTATTCTAAGTTAGTTTTTTGTCAAAATATTGTATTTAAATAATTCTTTTTGACAAAATGTCCTTAAAACAATTTTATGCATGTATTCTAATCTGAGTTACACTAAATATAATGAAAATTATCCATGTATGCGCTTTTTTAAAATCATGGTTCCCCCCAAACGTAGTCGGATACCTTAATTTGTCATCCCATTGGGGATACCTTTTTCTTTTGTGGGGGAAAAAACCACCTACAACGAAAGGAGAGAGAACAGTTTATAGACATGTCAACAAATTCAACGTAAAAATCTAAATTTAAACAAAAATAGCTTTTAAATTTTATATATATATATAAATTGCAAATTTTCTCTCTCTCTCTCTCTATCTTTCAAGATATCTCACACAGCTATAAAGTAAGAAATATTTGTCAACGTGAGTGGATACAAAAACCAAATATAAAAATGAATTAAATGCAGAACATGAAATGCGAGATTGTGTATAATTTCAATTGACCTAGACTTCGACAGCTTGTGTAAAAATATGCAAACACATATTCCCATTATTAAATATAATGCATGGGTAGCTGATACTTGGACCACAAACTAATATCATAAATGAGTAAATGATGTTAAAATTACGTTAAAACTTTTTATATATTAACAAATACAATACATTTTTAAAACAATTTTCTTTACATAAAGTATTAATAACATGTTGATCTATTCTCTCTCTCTTTTTAAATATTATTTAAAAATATATTCTTTTAAGTGTGTTAGAGAAATGCGGTTATCCGAAAACACCCTAAAGTTTTAAGGGTTGAGAGAGTCGAAAAAGTTTGAATACCTCTGGCCTAATGTATATTCCAATGAAAATGTAAACGCTAGAAATGAAGAATATGCCCAACCCTATAAGATTCTTCTGGGTCTCTTTTCCTAGAAAACTGATGGAATAATAATAAAATGGAATTTTTAAACAGTGGAACTCTTTGTGCACTAAAGTTACATCAGTGTCAAAATCATCTTTATAAAATATATAAATCTTCTGTGCGTGTGTATGTGACTAAACTCCTCCTAAACGGCTGGACCGATTTTGTTGACATTTTTTGTGTGGGTTCAAGTGGATTCGAGAATGGTTTAGATTCGAAATTCGGTCCATAGCAATTAGTTAAAAAGGTATTAATTAAAAACATGAAAACGCATAATTGTTTTACCCTGTGTGTTGTTTATTCTGCTAATGCGCGGCAAGAAAAAAAAAAGAAATAAGAGAGGACAATTTTGTTTTTGCTTGTATTGTATGTTGCGTGTCCGAGGGTTGGCAAACCATCGCATTTGTTTGTTTATATCACTCAAGGATTAACCAAAAATACTGTGCATTAAATGGCATTACGATAAATTTATTCATTGTGCATTTAAAAAATATACCTGTTATGAAAATAGCTCTTTTATCTTTTTTATCATGTAATTAAAGCAAGCTTAAGTTTCTATTCATAATAGCTTCCATTATATTCAACTTAGTTCATAGTATAATACACTTACTCACACGCAATCGATAGGTCGAATTGTGGTAACTGTGCATGTGATGACGTCAGGTATTGTAATAACTTTTTTTATAAAATTTTTTATCAAAACGGTCCAGATTGGTACAACTCATTCAAAAAAGTTTGAAATTTTCGGATTTAAGACGTGTGTACAGGACAACGTCTGTCGGGCGTCTAGTAATAAAGTATAATTATACGCTGAAGATCCAATATATATTGTAAAATTGTAACTTTTATTACTAATTTACTTGTTTATTTTGGTTAACATAAACATATATTACATATTTTTTGGAGTTTTTATAGATATCGATGGATTTTGGTGACCATCGAAATTCACGGACTGAGAGATCCACTTCCTTCTTTACTGATGAAATATTTTCTACCTGAGTTGACAGTCAAGTTCTGGAGTAAGGTTGATTGATTACAGTACTCTCTTACCAGAAAGCATCCTTGCCTTTTCTTATCCCTATTAAATAATTATTCTTTAGGCTGATGACATTGGGCCATTACTCTAATGTCAGCACAGGGTTCTAACATCAAACAATTGTCCTTTATACCACTTGATAGCTGGGTAACTTCGGGCCAGCAGCTATGAATGGGCTCAGTGCTTGGTCAGTGTCCGGCATTTGTCCCTTGTGTGACCCTACCTGAAGGAACCCTATTATAAATCAACTTTCTGACTCTTCCCCCTTTTAGGCTACCATCTAAAAACATCATCATCGAAGAAAGAAAAAAATTCGTTGCGCGGACATATATATGCGATGTTTCAGCCGGTGCATACGGAGACACGCATGAGTTCGTCTTAAATTTTTCATACATTTTCATTGATTTGTCTTACCCCGGTCTGGTTTCAAAATATTCTAAACATCTGGAAATATGAGAATATGTTTTGTTTTATACAAAAATTACAGTTTAAACAGCCAAAATGCTCATTAGTCATGACACAAATTCCTCAATTTCTCCATGTCGAGTCAACGTGTCCATCCCAATGGACTGATGAACTGTTTCACGCTTTCTTTTTCAGCCCGCGACCTTCTGTATCTGGGCAAGCAGTCCTTCACTGCGGGATATTACGCCCACGCTATCAGCTGGCTGGAGGAAGCCTTGACCAGGGCGCATGACGAAGGCAACAGGACGGCCAGCGTGGCGGAGGTCAGGGCCTTTTACACTGCCGCAGTGGACATGGTGAGTTACTTGTGTTATTGCAATTTGTCTCTCACAGTAACTGATGATTTCAATTTTTTTCTTATAAAGTAAATTGAAGCGTGCGTTGAAGAATGATCTTGGGTACACACGCTGCATTCAATAGACTGCGTCTTTATGGACCCCCCCCCCACAACATGGGGCTTCACCTTTTCTAAGCTTTTAATCAACGATAGAGAATTAGTGGCTTAACCCCTTGCATACCAGACGTTGCTTTCTAGTATCCCCAGAAATGCCAGATTTCTAGAGATACTGATCTTGACCTTGCGACGCACATTTCATTTTTTCTTCTGACACAAAAGGCCTCATCACACGTACACGTTTCGAGCAATTTTTCTTTCAGTTCGCGCAACTTTTACTCAGTTGCCATAGCAACGGATTTCGAACCATGAGCTTAAAAAGTTGTTCCAAATAAAAGTTGCTTGAAATTCCAGCCAATGGGGTTCTTCGGCGCCCTACGTCATAATCAAGATGGCGGCTTCAATTTCGTCAAACACATCAGATATTGTGTATAATATTTTAAATTGAATAGTGCTCCATTTCTGTTTACGCCCAACAACAAAATCGCGAGCGAAATAAAAGAAATAATTTTGGATATTCGTTCTCCAAAGCAGAAAAATCGGCGAGTAATTTTTCAATGTGGAGATAGACCGCGGCTAACGTCAAAGCATGTCGTTTTGCTTACGGCAACCCTTCACCCTCAGATAGGACGAAAAATCGGTCCCAAAAGTTTCACCAAAAATGTACGCGTGACACGGCTTTAAAGCGCACATTCGTTCGTGTTTCGTTTCGTCTCGCTTTCTAAAGCTTGTATGACTATTTTTGTTTATTTTTACTTTTTCTTGCCAATGCGGCATCGTTGTTGTATTTTTACAAAAGTGATACTGAATAAGAATTTTTGGTGGAAACTGATGAATACCACAGAAACTCCGATACGGATTGATCTATTTGTGATAAAGAAGACAATACACTTATGCAACGGAAGAGCTTTTTGTTCCGAGTTATATTTGGAGCCATTTCACAAACATTTGTAATTTTAATTTTCTTATTTTTTTCAAAATTTAGTTACCCGGACATTATGTAGTTTTTCAACTTGCGTCATTTCATACAACCCCAATAAAAGAAAATCTACTCTCTAATGTTTCCTGTGCTGCAGACACTGGTTGTGCACCTAAATAAGCCACCTGATATTACAATGAAATGTTGCCCTATGTGTCCAAAAGTGGGTATACAAGGGGTTAAAAATGTAGTGAAGCTCTATGCTTAGAAATTATCTGATGAGATCCAGTTATCTCGAAGTGACATATTTGAGTGTAGGAGAGTTTCATCCATTGGACTCAATTCATGACGATCTAATGCAATCACGAGTTCTCCATTGAATTCAAAACTGACATTACACTTGTACTTACTCTTCTGCTTGTAAAATTTAGATAAAATTTCAAATTTGATTGTATAATAAAATTGTTCAAGTGTTAAGATTATTCTAAAAAGTTTTTCAAATTAAAAAAAGATCTTGTACAATAGAGTACTTTGAAATCAACTTTGCTTACCTATATGCGTAATTATTGTTAAAAGCCAAGTATTTTTTAAAATAAAGCTTCTGTTTAACTCCTTAAGGGGTCCATTTTCTTGCCCAAGATATTCCAAGAAAGGACCCATTTTTTTATTGCATATATCTAATATTTAACAGAAAGCGAAAATGGAAGAATTTTTATTTTAATTTTAAAGTTTCACACTACTTTTTATTTTATAATTGTGGAACACAAAAACCCCTAAATGTTTGCGTTTTATAAGCACACTCTGTATGCTAAGAAGAATGAATAATTTCTCACATACTTACAAAATATTTAATGTTCGTACCTCTTTTTTAAGCGGTTGAGGATTTTGTGCGTGAGAGTACATGTTTACTCAATTCGAAGCAAGGTGTAATACAGTATCGGCTTTTTTGGATTATTTTCATTTCTCCCCTAGCAAAGAGAGAATAACTTGAAATTTTTTCAGAAATATTTTAAAAAAAGGAAAAACAAAAATTGAATCACAAAAGAAAAAGTTCATTCTATAGAAAATGCAGTTCGCTATAGAGAGGTTATTTTACGAAGAAAATCTTGAAATGTTCAAGATTCCAGTAAAAAGTTCGCTCTATAGAAAAATTCGCAATATATAGAGTTTCGTTATATAGAGGTTCGACTGTATTAGTAAAATTATAAAGTCAGCGCCGAATCATTTTATTCATTAGGCTTAACTCTAAACATATTGGGAGTATTGAAATATTCTTTCCGGCAAAGCAAACAAAATTGCAGAAAACTTTTGGCGAAAGCGACATTTATTTGCAGCTTTGCTAATATAATTGAAACAATCACTGAATAATATTCCTTATTATGCCGGTTGGGTGGCATGGTTGGTTACCCTTGAACACTCAAATTTGCGGGTTAGACCCTGATTCAAGTCAGTGGATTTTTATGATGTAAAAAATCGACAGCGTCCATTTCGTATGATTATGTGGCATGTTAAAGATCCCCAGAATGCATGTTTGGTTTGGGTGCTCTAAGGGCAAAATTTTATTCCTAATACAGTTTCGCATTATCAGAGCTCAGGTGCCTCCCTCTGGGGAGGAAACTGGGCATCAAAACTACATTGTGGCAATTGGTATCCACATATGTTGTCACACTAAAAAGTCATACCAGCTGTCATAGAATGTACTGGATCTGCAATGGTATTTAGCAATCCCCATCCCAAATTGAAAGAGAGATATTCACTATTATAAATATTTGAATAATAAATACTGATTACTAAATATTTATATTTTAATTTGTTGCAATTCAGTTTCCGAATTGATAAAGGCAATTCTTAAAAGTTTTGTCAAATAAATGGACTATTTTATTTAAAAATTGGGAACTGTCATAATGTTTATGAAAATGATGTTTGTATTTGTTTGTTTGAATTATGGCACTGTGTGCAATATGTTATCATTTTCCAGTTCTATTAAATTGTATCTTTGTTATGAATGTTTAGTGTGTTATACAATTATTTACATATTTTTTAACCTTTTGTATATGCATTTTAGGAATATTACAAAAATTATTAAAAGTTTTAAAGTTCAAAAATTTATATGTTTTAAATAAAAAAAATTGAAATACTTTAAATGAGCAACTAAAATTTTATACACTGTGTACTCTATAATAATTGCACCCTACATAAAATGTTTTGTAGTCTTTTTAAAGTAATTAATAGTGCAATTAGCGCATCTTGGTTAAAAATAATATATTTTAGCATTGACCTAAATTTCTCAAAATTTTCATGGATTCTCATTTTTCACTTTAGATGAATTAATATTTGTATGAAAAAGATTTTCAAAATATTTTTATTGCAGTTAATGTAATAAAAAAAAATAAAAAAAAGAAGCTAACCATTTCATTTTTCTTTTCTAGCACGACAAATTATTTGAACGTACAGATCTGGATGGTGAGTTGAATTTTCAATTTCAATAAATTCTGAATCAAAATTTCTTCGTAGAACTAGGCATTAAACAAGTGTATAAAGAGTTATATTCTGTGAAAGCTATTTTAATGCCTAAATTTGAAGTTCAATTTTTACTTTTTCTTTATATTTTCAATAACATTTTTCGTACATCGATAAAGAGCAATATAAGCTTTATTGGAAAAAAATTGCATCTAGAAAATATTTATTTGCTTTAAATACTTATAACTTTTTCACAAGTGTGTACAAAGATCTTGCAAGGGAACATGAGAAGAAACAAGCAATATAAAAAAACTTTTTTTAAGTCAATTCCTACTTAGGTGCACAAAGAAACATTTTATTTTAGTTTTTATTGAATAGTTACAATTAATATAAATATGTATATACATAAGGCAAAATCGCACTATTAGGTGACAAAATAGGAAACGTTTTTCCTTACCACTTTCCTTACTGTATAGGGTGTTGTACTAATTTTTTTTTGTTTCTTACTAATTATTCATTCATTAAATTTAATTATTCCAATAAAATAGTATAGCAAAAAGGAAATCATATTCTCAGAAATTTGTCAATCGTAGGTGGAATTCGAACCCACGATCTTTGGATTACAAGTACAACGCGCTATCCATTGCACTACAGGGACACAACGTATGTTTTCCGTTCTATGTATGGCATTGGACTATTATTTTTGTTTGTTACTATTTATTTATTCATTAAATTTAACTAATGAATTAATATTTGAAAAAACTGTATTAGAGAGCATCAAGTGTCATCCGCTATAAGTTTTAAAAAAATGTAAATGTATTTGAACTTGAATGGATAAGTAGAAAATATTTTATTAATGATTGAAAATTTGAAAAAGATATATATATATATATATATGGAGACAGTGAAATAATAATAGGAATTGAAAAAAGTAAAGAGTAATATTAATACGTGACAGATTGATTTGGCGAATTTTCTCCAGTGAAGCGTGCCAAGGTAAAAAGTAGTTTGAGAAACATTGGATAAAAAAATTGCAAGTTTACCTTTTAT
Organism: Trichonephila inaurata madagascariensis; assembly: GCA_019973955.1. Classification (NCBI taxonomy): domain Eukaryota; kingdom Metazoa; phylum Arthropoda; class Arachnida; order Araneae; family Nephilidae; genus Trichonephila; species Trichonephila inaurata. The sequence continues at coordinate 278,249 of BMAV01003430.1, forward strand.
ATTAAGAACCTCGGTGTAACTTTGATTTATTCTGATAAGCTTTAGATTTATGTGCAGTTATAAATCAAGGTATATGCATTCGGATTAAAAAATAATTAGTTTTTAAATCCAGTTTTATCCAAAGTTTTAAAATAAATTGTATTTTAAAATACGATTACTATTTTACTGTTTTATATAACGTGACAGTTTTAGGGTAGACACATTTTATTTTATTTGGCACTCTTAAAGGCTAAATTCTGCAACTTTATTTCCTCTTCTTCCTCGTGTACAACAGTTTAAAAAGCAAGAAGAGCTACAAATTCCCGATGATAATACAAATTTTAATATTTTTAAAACTAAATTATCGATTCACAACACATTTTGGATGAATCGTTTTCGATTTCAATCAGTTAAAGTAATCGATTCATTAAACCTATTAAATCGATTTTAATCGATTTTGTTTGAAAAAGCGTCATCTGATGATGATTTATTTTGAAGCAGAAAGGGTAGGGAATAAAGGTTATTTAGAGTACATTTGATGTCTTTTCGAAGAAATAGTTCATAAATGTTCAAACAATTTTATTATCAACCCGTAATCCTTATAATAATGAATTATGAGATGTGTTAAGAGTCAGAAATTAGAAAATAATAATTATTACTATTAAAACTATAAAAAATAATCAAAGCTAACCCTCTTTTATAAGTGCATTAAAAGGTAGAAACAATTTGTAAAAAATGTGGAAAAATGAATAGCATAAAAGCTTGTAAGACTGATTAGAAAAACTCCAAGAAAATTGTAATTTTAATTGCAATCATAACGCGTTAATGAAGGCGTAGGAATGTTCTTTCGATGTTCGCGGTATCCTAATGGTCACTATTTCATGACTGGCGGGTTAAGCGTTCGAGATCTTGTAACACTGACGGGCTGATACATGTTAAGTACGGGATGTTCAAAATTCTCCCATGGGTGTGTTGTGGAAGTTGGGAGAGCGGGGTGCCAGCTCAAATGTCATCCTCGTCACTTGACCATGGTTCAAAATTGCAAAGTCTGTCGCTAACAGCCCTCGTGTTGCTTTACAGTGCGGCGTCAATAGACACTCATTCGAGACATCTACATCGAATCTTAATTTTCTTATTTTATTGTTGTAAGTACCCAGACAACCGTTTTTATTTTCGCATCCGAATGTTTGATAAAATGCTTCTACTTTTCAGTTCACTCATGAAGGCGTTCTTTTTAAGATTATTTTCATTAATAATTGCATTCGACGAAGATCCAAAATTACTCTCTGAAAGCTTTTCTTTGAAAAAGTGATTCAAAAGAAAGATCGAAATATCCTATTTTTTCGAAACGCCGTGATTGAAAACTTTTCTGTATATTTTCCCTCTCAGTACATTCGAAAACGTTGTGATGAAACTAAACGCCGTTTTAAAATCGAAAGAATGTGTGTGAATATGCGGAAAAATGTGAAGGATATAAATTCCATTCTATTATTCTTTTCTGATATTAATTGTTCTCTAGTTAGTTATTTAGCCTTTCAACAACTTTCTAAAGCGTATTCCTATACAAGTCCGCTTGGGCATTGCTGCCTATTCAGCTGAAGGATGTAATGTATATTGTTTTGAAATTTAGAGGAAGTTCAATTCTACACATGTTTAAAGAAGTTATCAAAAATTTTTGCACAGGGTGGTTCGCTACCCACTTGCAGGGGGAACAGAGACGACTCGAAATCCCATAGGAATGCTGGGCTGCAAATGCCGTAGGTGAGAACTATGGTACAAAGAAGCAGAACAGAGTGAGTGAATATTAACGTTGCACTGTTCAGCTACACGAGGGCTTTTGGCAACGGACCTCGTCATTTTGAACCACAGTCAAGTGACGAGGACGACACCTGAGCTGGCACCCCCTCTCCTAACTACCACACAACAGAAGGACGTTTGAACTCTCAACAGATTCAACATCCATCGCTCCCCTACATGGCGGATCTTTAGTGGTACTGGGCTCGAACTCGTGACATGTTAGCCACGACCCTTGTCCACCGCGGCCACGAGAAAAAGAACAGAAACAGCAACACATTAATGGGGCAGAAAACATTGTATTCAACGATTGTACTACAGTAGGTGTTCAAAATTACGGCCGGAAGTCGCGTGGAAGGCCTGACAATGCATAGAATTCCTTACATTTTGGAAGATTCCGGACATGTCACGTATCCTCTCGGCAACTACAGATATATTCACGTGTTTCCTTCAACTAAATGAACATATGTCTCAATTCTTTATGTGAACCTAGAAGAAGTTCGTCCACTTTCGAGCACTTTTGTAGAACAACCATTCAATAAAATGTTTTTTGACCCATTAATATATTGAGGTTTCTGTTCTTTTTCTTTACAACATAAATCGCCACTGCGGCATTTGCAACCCTGCATTCCTATGGAATTCTGAGTCGTCTCTGTACCCCCTGCAAGTGGATCGGTCTGTGAGCGAATCACTTTGTGCAGAATTCGTTGAATGAAGAAGGAAGAAGAGAAAATCAAACATTGAGTTAAGTTGCCTCATTTATGTTTATTCAGAGTAGCCCCTTCTCTTAGACGAGTTCAAATCTGCGAGAAGTAAATGTTTGATTCGTTCTGGTGTTTATTCGGTGTAAGTACTCGGGGTTCACATTCAAATTTTTATTTAACTCTAATGAAGTATAATACTTATATTTTAAAATGTCTACTAGTATGTTTTATTTTAATAAATCTGTTAAAAACACGTCATATGTGTATAATTTTAATTTTTTATTTTTTTGGTTCAAAAAAAAATTCTTATATTTTAGGCTGTTTACTTTTATCTTAGAAATGTCTGTACATGTGATGCAAAATGAATATGTATAATAAAACTGTAAATCTATATTATTGACCTCTATTTTCTACCACTGCATGCATTATTGCGGGAATCGTATGGCTTCAAAAATGCCTATCTGTGGTGGCACGCTGAATTCTATTGGTAGATTGTTTGGTACGCCACACCCAAAAGGTTGCCAACCCCTCGTCTAACGTATGCGCTTCAGACCCAAAGGTGGCCAATTAACCCTCTTCTCAACTATTTCAAGGTCATCAGGGGCGATCCGCTCTGCCCTCGTGACAGCTACAACCGAATATATAGTACTTAAAAAATTAATTCATCAAAAGTTGTTTTGACAATTTAAAAAAGCTTATTTTAGTATTTCGTTTTCTCTTCCTAAATTCAAGTGATGTTTTGTTGCCTTTTCAGTGAAGGACTACGACACCTTTGGACATCCAGTGCGGGGCAACGGGTCGACCGCTGTGCTGCTGGGGCGCAGCCAGGTGTTCCGGCTGGGGGATGACATAACACCCCACGAGGAACAGAACAACTACATGGCGCTGTGTAGAGGAGAAAGGCTCATTGTAAATCTATTTTTTTTCCTCGTTTATTTATTTATTTTTTTTAAAGTTATTCATTCACGTAAAGTAGCAATAATTTTTTTTTAAATGAAAATAGCATAACTGAGAAAATAGCCTTAAATTTGCCAAAAATACTATTCTAACATCTCCCAAATTCCTGAGGGCTGCGGTAGCAAAGTGGTTAAGGTATCGGATAATGGCAAGCATGTCATGAGTTCGAGCCCAGTACCACTAAAGACCCGCCGTGTAGGGGCATGATGCACGTTAAATCTGTCGAGAGCTCAAACGTCCTTCCGTTGGTGTGGTGTGGTAGTTAGGAGAGGGTCATGTGTCATTCACGCCACTTGACCATGGTTCAAAATGACGTGGTCCGTCGCCAAAAGCTTTCGTGTAGCTGTGCGACGTTAATATTAACTCACTCACTAATTCCCCTTATCACATATATTAAACTCAAGCTGATTTACTTTAGTAAAAAAATTGTTAGTCTTATATATATATGTATATATTTTAAATTTAGTCCATCCGAGGGTCAGTCAGAAAATAGTACAAAGGTATATGCTCCTTGTAAGTCTCTAAAGCAGAAGTTTCCAAGCATTTTTTTCTCATAGACCCCTTGCCATGCTTTTCAGTTTAAGGTAGACCCTGCTTACCTAATATTGATTTTTTTTTCAAATTTATTCACTTAAATGTCTTTTTGACAGCTAGTATAGAGCTACTTACTTTAAATGAATTAAATTTCTTTCTGCAATGAAGAATAACGTTTAAAACTTAAAAAACCCGTGTTAATAAAATGGATTAATTTTTAAAAATTTCTAATGGGGCTACAGATTGGTGTTTTACCATTGTAGACCTTGTACATGGGGTCCCTGTACAAGGGTCCCCATGGGAGCTGGAGCCCCATGGGGTAACTTCCCTGGGAGCTGCTATCTTTTTTTAATACGGCACCCTATAGGTGAATACCAATTGCCACAATGTAGTTTTGACACCCAGTTTCCTCCTCACAGGGAGTCACCTGACCTCTTGCCATGCGAAATCGTACTTTGTTTTTTCAAAAATTTGCCGAGAGCATCCAAGCCAAACAGGCACTCAAGGAATTTTTTGCACGCCGCATAATCATGTGACATGGCCGCTGTCGATTTTCTGTATCATGAAAATCCACTGGCTTAGACCGGTGTCGAACCCGCAACCCTAGGCGTACAAGGCTAACGATAAACCAACTTCTGACAAACTTCGACAAACCAACATAAAATATAACTGAATAACAAACAAATACTTCTAATAGTAAGGACGAATCTGGTGCTTCAATAACAAAATTATCAACATTTGATATCAATTTTGTCAGGTTTAACCCTAAATTTCCTCTGTTAAGAGTGACAAGTTTTTTTTTCTTCTTTCTTTTTTGTTTCGGAGATTGGCAACCGCGCTAAATCTACTCACTAGGAAAAGCAATTCAAAACTCTTTCGCAATATTCCATAATTCGGCACAAAGAACAGGCAAGTCTTTTTAAAGCCAAAATCGCTTGCATCCGTTTCTAAGCTTTAAGTTCTTCACATTGAAAAAAAATTTCATATTACAATAGACACTGTTTAGAATAGGATCTAACGCAATCTAACAAGATCTTCACTTACACCTTGTTAGATTGCGTTAGTGCCTATTGTAATATGAATTTTTTTTCAATGTGACCTTATGAATTGATTGTTCACTGTGATATTACCATAGTCTGAAAGCATTCTCAAACCTCGTTTCAAAATCTGAAAAAAGAGCATGTAAATGCTGAACGTAGATTAAAACGTCCTGATAGATTGTCTGTGACAAAGTGAGAAAATTCTCAACCTCCAGTGTTATACTGCTTTAGCTTAATTCTGGAAAGAAACGCTGAAATAATCCTTGCTTTAAAAAAACTTATCGTTTCACCTTGTATCTGCAAATTATAACCTCACTAAATAAATATGTTAAGTAGGGAAAATCTTTGGTTTCCAATTGATTAAATTTTCTTTTAAATTTAAAGTCACACGATCTGGTTTAATGAGAGCCACTATCATAGACCCTCATTTACCCCTCAAGGACCCCCAAATTATTTTTTCGCTTATATGGACCCCTTGCAAGTCGTCATAGACTCCTTTAGGAATCACTGCTCTAGAGTCTATTGTTAAAATATTACGGTGATTACCTTTCTGAAAACAATAGGTTCTTCCTTAGACTGCGTCAGTTGAAAGGGGGCTAAGACGTACTCTGACTGTTGTTCCTAAGGCCACCTGTCTCTCAAGGCCCACGAAATTCATCGTTACAAAGGGCTAATGATTTATACCTGTCCTTAGCCGCAGCTTTGAGCACTATGCAGGTAACAAAACAATCTGGCTCGGTTCCACTCCGGTTTTGTGAGAGAACACCCTCCGGTATAATGGTTAGTGACGCTGACTGCTGTGCTGTAGGTCCTGGGTTCGAATCCCGGAAAAAGTATAGATGTTTGTAAACGTATAGTTTCTTCGCGGCATGGGGTACTCTAAATAGCCATCGAGCCGCAAATTTTTTCCTAAGGTTAGGGGAACGGGAAGAGATGTGGGAGTCCTCTGACCACTTCCAGGGTGTTCTCCCTCTAAATTGGGGTGTAACTGAGCCAAATCACACACACACACATATTGTCACCTGTATGGTGCTCAAAGCTACGGATAATGACAAGTGTTCATCTGGCCCAGGGGTTCTCAACATTTTTTTCCGCCGGGCCGCCTACATATGGCAGATATTTCATGCAGGCCGCAACATGAGTTTAATGGAAAAAGCACCATAAGACCAAGGCAATACTGGACACTTAAAATGTGAAAAATTTATCAAAACATTAAAACTTATATTTTGGCTTTTGATATTATATTAATCTCTATTAAACACATATAAAAATTTTTTTTCGTTTTGATGCATATTTTACTGAGTTTTGGGGTAGTTTCGGTTTTCCTTTCATTCATGACAATACACAAGCAAAACATACAAAGAAAACTGCCAAGATGTTTGATAATTTAATATTTTTCTTTTGATAAAGTCTCTCTTATTTTTATTTCAAACATTAATTTATCAAATGCAGAATGGCAACAAAGGGTAGTTTTGACTGAATTCCCGACTCCAACCAGTACTATTTGTTTATAATGAAAAATCAGTTTCGCCCATAAAATGGTCGCTACTCCATTCATTCCCTATTTTACTGTTATTTGTTATTATTAACCGTTATACAGTTTCAAAAAAATAGAAAAAAAAAAAAACCCTTGAATTCCCCTTCCGCACGACATCGACAACAAAATGGGTCGAATTGATTGCTTAATTGTGAGGATTTCCCGCTCCATTTTTAATAAATTGTTCTTAAATAATTGAATTTTTTAGGGCATTGGGTTCTGAGCAGGCCACTCATAAAAGGCCGCAGGTTGAGTAACGCTGATCTAGCCTTTTGCTGTGATGAATTTAATAGATCTCGATTAGAAACCGTCTGACAGGTGGCATTAGCAACAACAAAAGACTTAAACTATTGTACATAAACAGCAGGTCCTCTTTATAGAAGAGAGAGAGATAGCATGACATCCCCCCCACAAAACATTCCGGCTTATAAAATCTAAATTAACTGCAGAAAAGGATTTATGGCTACGATTTTATCTGAGCATACTTGCTTTAAATCTCTGGGCAAAGTTTAAAGCTTTGCGATCCAGATTGGCAGTGGCATCCACAAGTGTAGGATTTTGGATTTCCACAAGAGAGATTTTTAATTAATTCTCGTCTACGTGTTTTTTAAATGCAAACCCATTCCATAAAAAAGTAGACTGCGTACGCTACTGGGTTTGACTATTATTACATTCCTCCTGTCTAGAAATTTCAGGTGGCCGTGGTAGCCGAGTGATCAAGGTAAGGGACTTGTGGCTGGAGTGTCATGAGTTCGAGGCCAGTACCCTTGAAGACTCGCCTTGTAGGGGAGCGATGCACGTTAAATCTTTCGAGAGCTGAAACGTCCTCCCGTGGGTGTGGTAGTTAGGAGAGGGGGTGCCAACTCAGGTATCATCCACGTCACTTGACCATGGTTCAAAATGACGTGGCTCGTCGCCAAAAGCTCTCGTGTTGCTAAAACAGTGCGACGTTAATATTTACTCACTCATTCACTGAAAATTTCAGATATTCTTTCAGAAAAAAAGACACCGGAACGTTGTTGATTGTTTATTTAAGTCGTACTACAAAGCATCACAGAAGTTATTTGCAACATAGCTAGTAATTTTGATTCACGCTCAAGTGACGAGGATGACACCTGAAATGGCACCCTCTCTCCAAAGTACCACACTAACAAAAGGACATTGAATCTCAAAAGATTTAACGCGCATCAGCTCTTTTACACGGTGGGTCTTCAGTGACTCTGGGATTCGAGTCCGCGACACGCTAACGACAAGTTTGTGACCACTGTGCTACTGCGGCCAGTAAGTAAATAATGAAAACGAAATCGAGGGGACTCGTGAAATACTCAGTGAGAACTCGAGACTGGTGACGTTTTTGTCAAACCATCTGTTGAAAAACATTTACATTAACTGCCCATATCGTGAAGAGGAGTTTAAAGTTTTCACATGATTGGGGTGTAGATACAGATAAGTTGACCTCCTATCTGACCTCTGTTCAAAATTATGAGATGTATTTGACTGTGGTTATATACTAAAATATATGAAGTCGAATGTAGTCAAAAGAAAAACAAAGGTTGTATTGTATAAAAGTCTTTTAAGATCAGTATTAATTTATGCATGGGAAACTTGGTCCATGTCTCGGCCAGGTGAGAACATAAGTATCTATGAATAAATTCCTCCAAAAATAAATTTTAAGATTTATTTTTGGAGGAATTCCAGAAAATCGAACGTAGCGAAGCAGATCAAATTTAGAACGTTGTCGTTCATGTAAAGAATATGACATCGTTCACTTCATCAAAGTACAACGAATTAAATGGACAGGTCACGTTGTCAGAATGGACGAAGACCGCACCACTAAAAAACTCTTCAATTCCCAACTAATTGACACACGGAGAAAAGGCAGGACAAAGCTAAGATAGATTGATAGCCTGGAAAAAGTTCTAGTTTTGAGAACTAAAAATGGGAGACCACTAACAGGAAGAAGGCTGGCCTGGAAAAGTCTTCTTGAGAAGACCAAGTCCCACCCTGGGCTGTTGAGCCACCGAGGAAGAAAAGTAGGATTTGATTGTAGTTAGCGTCAAAAATAAGGCCGCCGGTAAATATTTAATAAGCAGAGAAAGTGTGCAGTAAAAAATTGAAAATTATTAACAAACCAACAACGGATTTTTTTTTTGCAACCTCTCTCTTTATATATATAAAACGAGTTTAATCCACGAAGTTTAAACAGCGCATTTAAATTTTAAATTTTCTATTTGGCAGTTTAGAGACCCCGAAAAAAGTCAAATATTTGTTTATGTCAACGGCAGACGTAAATCTCTTCTGAGTGACCTAGAAAAACGGAGACAGAAACCACTTCACCTCGTTGCGGCATCTCTTTTTCACCCCGACATCGCGATTGTATTTCAACGCCGAACTCTTTCGACAATGTTGCTCAACTGGAAAGTCCCTTCATCTGGTTTTAGAAGAACAATGCCTTCTGAGAATATAATAAAGGTGCTTCTATTTCAATTCTTTGAAGTTTAAACACTATCTTTAACACACTTGACCTCTTCTACCGTTTGGATGGAATCAAAAATAGCACGACACATCGAAGAATCTATTATTTAAGATCTATTATCGTCCACTTCAGCGGTGAATTATAATTAATTCGAATGAGATGTTTAATTTCGTAGTTCGTTGCAACACTTGAAATGTTATAAGGATTATTCTGGTTTGACTGAGCGCAATAACACCCCACGCTCCAACCGGAATTTGGGGCCGCGGTAGCCTAATGATCAAGGTAACGGACTTGTGGCTGGTGTGTCATGAGTTCGAGGCCAGTACCCTTGAAGACTCGCCCTGTAGGGGAGCGATGCACGTTAAATCTGTCAAGAGCTCAAACGTCCTCCTGTGGATGTGGTGTGGAAGTAAGGAGAGGGAGTGTCAGCTAAGATGTCGTTCTCGTCACTTGAACATAGTTTAAAATGACGAGATCCGTCACCAAAAGACCTCGTGTTGCTGAACAGTGCGACATTAATATTTAGCTACTTCAACCAGAATTTCTAAGTTTAGTTCAAGCGTCATACTGAAAGCTGTGCAGAGCACTATTTGCGTCTAACCTTTTCTCAACAAGGAGGATGACACCTTATTTGATGGCCGTCATGCATTCAATCGGTCATTGATTAGCTCGCGAAAGAATTATTAGAATCGTTCTCATTTAAACTTCGCGATGTTTATGCTCTTTATAATTATAAAAAATCTTATACAATCTCTATATTTATAGGAGAAAAGTGACTCATTCACTCCTCTCGAGATCTCCGAAACTATTAGAACTACAGACTTGAAATTCGACAGGAATAGTCCTCTTAATGAGTAGAGATCCGCTAAGAACGGATTTTTCGAGAATAGACTCCCAAGCGGAAAAAGGGGAGGATGTTGTAGAAAAAAAATTCCAATTTTTTAGAAATATTACACCTATTGACTTATAATTTGGCATATATGTTTCTTTTCCGGAGAAGAGACGGTTTTTGCGAAAGCCAATAATATAGTATTGGCTTTGGTATATTAAACTTAAAAAAATTCCCTTTCTTGAACTATTAGACCCTTACCAACTTGGAATTTGACAAGCATCTTTCTTTCAATGCGTAGACATCTGTTAAAAGGGACATTTGAGGAAATCAAGTACGAGGGGGGAGGGGGTGCGTGTCTGTTTTAGGAATGGACAGTTAGTCGAAAACTAGCTTTGAGTAGAAATCAAAGAATACCAGAATCACACAAAATCCATTTTCTCTTCCCCACTACTTGACTCAACGAAAGAGCTATTGTAGAAACTATGGTCTTCATAATATTTGTCTTGAAAACGGTGAAAGTTTATTGTTTCTTCATCGTACCGATGAGTCCCTTACGGCATTCTCTTTTCACCCAACTTTGTATTCGTGTGGAAAATGAATTTTTTCCCCTCCTCACACAACAGAAGTGGTGACATGAAACGAGTTGATTGGAACAAAGTTTTCTCGAGTGAAGCGGGACTCACACACGGCAACAACTCTAGGCGTCATTTGCACTGGCACTGTCTAGGACTATTCAGACAGCAAAAATATTTAACATTTAACATTTCATCACGTTCTTTGGATTTAAATCCAATTGAAATTGCTTTAGATGCCTTAGGAAACATCTTACAGCTCGACGTCAGCATCGAACTAAAACGAACTCAACAGAGACAATTTTTGCACGAGAGGAGAAATCAGATTTTATTTAATTTCTGTTAATGTCCCCCTCTAAAACAACCCTTGTGCTTTTGTGACAACCCTCAGCATTTTGAACCTCCATCAAGTGACGAGGACATCACTTGAGCTGGCACCCCACTTTCCAAGTGTCTATACCAGTGTTTCTCAATCTTTTATTTACTATGCCCCCTTAAGCCTTTTAAAAATTCTTTTCTCCGCTATATACATATATATATCAGGTCTGGAAAGTTTAACTTAAAAATTAATCGAATAATAAATAAAAATAGAGTAAACTCTTTTCTACCGCGTAGGGATTGTAGTGAATAGGACTATTTAAAGAAGGACGAGCTCTGACAGTAAATTATTACAGTAAGTAAATTTTTCTATCTTACAATGGGAAACTGTGTGTGTGTGTGAAATAAAAATTTAAAAAAATAGTGAGATGGAAAGAGATTTTATGTCGGGTTCCAATTGCTTTAATTTTAGTCTCCTCGTTTTGTTAAAGCCAGCATATTTCTTCTTTTTAACAACAGATCATTTAAGGCACTAAATCTATATTTTGTCAGTGGCGTAACGTACATCCTCGAATTGCAAAAGGGGGGGGGGATTTTAGGTGTTACAGAGCCTGACTGACGCCAAGTACGCAACCCTTTGCAAGATCCGCCTTGGGTTGGATTTGGATATTTGATTTCGATTTCTTCACATGCCATCACTCCTTTTCTATTAAGCAACGGTTTAATTGACGCATCATTTTGCATTTCTGCTAGTTCTTGTTTTTCTGTAAAACTGAAATATCAAAAAGATCAAATACATTGGCAGAGTCTTCCAAGTTGGGGAATTAATTTTTAGAAAATTTGAAAATCTTTCTTTTAAATCAGCTGACAAAATTTTTCGATGATTGACAACAACATTAAGAGAGCTGTATCAATTACTTCACATTTTTGGAGCCAATAAAACCTTTCAAAAATTTGTTTATAATTGGCCATATTACTAATAATTCAATCTTTCACGCTCTAAATGAGTCCTTTCCGAATTGCCCAACTTAAGAACCAGTGCTGTAGCCGAGTGGTATAGGTATTAGAACGTGGCTGGCTTTGTCACGAGTTTGAGCCCAGTACCACTAAACACCCGTCGTATAGGGCAGCGATACACGCTAAATCTGTCGAGAGTTGAAATGTCCTACCGTTGGTGAGGTAGTTGGAAGAGGGGTGCCAGCACAGGTGTCATCCACGTCATTTGACCATGGCTCAAAATTACATGGTCCATCGCCAAAAGCCCTCGTGCGACAACAGTGCGACGTTAATATTCACTCACTCACTCACGCCCCCTTATGGGAGTGGCCGCGGTAGCCTAGTGGTCAAGGTATCGAATTGCGGCGGACTTCTCACCAGTTCGAGCCCAGTACTCGCCGTGTAGGGAAGCGATGCACGTTAAATCTATCGAGAGCTCAAACGTCCTCCGGTTAGTGAGTGAGTGAATATTAACGTCGCACTGTTCAGCTACACGAGGGCTTTTGGCGACGGACCACGTAATTTTGAACCATGGTCAAGTGACGTGGACGACACCTGAGCTGGCACCACTCTCCTAAGTAGCACGCCAACGGGAGGACGTTTCAGTTCTCGACGGATTTTACATGCATCGCTGCCCTACACGGCGGGTCTTTAGTGGTACTGGGCTCGAATTCACATGACACGTCTGCCATGATCCGATGCCTTGACCACTGGGCTACCGCAGCCCTAACGTCCTCCTGTTGGTGTGGTGGGGTAGTTAGGAGAGGGTGGGGCTCAGGTGTCGTCCACGACACTTGACCATGGTTCAAAATTACGTGGTCCGTCCCCAAAAGCCCTCGTGTAGCTGAACAGTGCGACGTTATTATTCACTTACTCATGCCCCCTTGTAGGGCGTAGACTCCACGTTTAGAAACACCGGTTTACACCATATCGTGGCGTGGTACGGACACTGCTTGTCTTCAATGTCACCAGGAATCGAACCCATGCCTCGACAATGTCGGTCACGATTCGTGACCCCTCGGCTACTGTGGCCACTCTATGGGTCAGAATATGTAATCCATTATAATACTTAATACATATTTTATTTTGTATTTGTCATCGAAAAAACTTATATATTATTTGGAATTCTGTTTCAGAGTTTGGAGGAAGAATCGAAACTTTTGTGTCGTTTAGATAACCGAGGCCACCCCTACCTACTGCTGCGCCCTCTGAGGGTGGAGGAAAGGAGTCGCAACCCCTACGTCATCGTCTATCACGACCTTCTCACCGAAGCCCAGACGGACTTACTCAAACAGATCGCAGAGCCCAAAGTGAGCATCCTTTGATTTGAGATTCAAATGTAGACTGTTATACAACAAAACAGAACCAAAACATAGAGCCGATAAGAATGTATTAAATATTGTTACGAATTTTGTGTAAATAGTGTAAATAATTTGTATTTGTATATATATTTAATACATTTATATTACTCTATGTTATATTTATTTTATGTTAAAATTGTACTATTCATAAGCAATGCGCCCTTTACGTTATAATGGCGATTCAATGAGAACTTGGCGAAATCTTGGCGGTAGAGCCAAGTTAGCATAATTTCTGGCGACCCTTTTGGCGTCATTGGCGACCATGTTGGTGAGTTCGGAGCCCTCTGGATTCTTCTAAAAATTTGTGGAGAGGTCCACTAATGTCACGCTCGCTCTATGACACGAGCGGTTATATTTCTGGAAGTTTCTGCCGTGCCTATAAATAGAGATGCTCGCCGGAACGAGGGTTAGTTTTGATTAAACCAGCGAGTAGTGAGGATTGTTTTGACTAGTGATTAGCTCGGCTGTGGTTGTGAATAATCTTTTACTTACGAGTATTTTTAAACACTGATGATTGTGTTTGATTGCTGTTGAAGGTGTAAAGACCTTCGGGATTTACTCTGTGAATATTGCTGCTGAATCCTGTAATTAGAGGATTGGATTTTTGATAATAAATTTGCATCGCTCTTGAAGAACTGTTTATTTTCTTTCTAACTGTTTTGCATAAAATCCTCGAACCCTCGGATCTACGTAACAATATTTAACCCTTTATCTACCGACGGTACTTATAAGTACCACTCACTTTCAAATGACATAGAATAACCATTTTTACGAATACTCTGACGATACTTACCAGGAATGTTCTTTTAAATACACTCTTCCAAGATATATGGCAGCACGGGTTCTAGAATGAGTATTTTAGCGGGGAAGGCGAATAATTTTAGGGCAGAAATTGCGTTTTCAGCGGATTGCAAAAGTTGTCATTCTTGTCCCGAAAAAATAGTTAATGTCAAAAGGTGTCTTATTTTTTTTTTTTTTCGTATGTTAATGAAGACCTTAGAAAACGACATTTGACTCTATTTATTTTAAGCGAATAGTGTGTATAGTTTTTACAGTGAAATATCTTTAATTAATTAATTAGCTCTAACTAATTAAATTTCCCAAAGTTGAGTATTTTGTTTATGAATATCCCAAAATTTTCAATGTAGTGCTTCAAAAAAAAAAAAAAAATGTTGCATGTGAAAAAACTGCAGTCAATCATAATGCGGTAGATAAAGGGTTAATTCATTATTAATTAAAGCCATTTTACGAATACTTAAAAAGTATTTATCATCATTTTTTTTATTTCAGTTTCTTTTTCAGTACCCAAATTTCTCTCCGTGTTTGGCAACACTGATTAAATGTTTTCTTTCTCGCACAGCTCGCGCGTTCCATGGTGCAAGCCGGCCAAGGCAGTGAGGTGGTGTCCGTGAGCAGAACGAGTCAGAATGCGTGGGTGGGACCCCACGACCATCCTCTGATGACCAAGGTGTACCGACTCGTCGAATTTGTCACTGGATTATCCACCGACGTCGATAACGAGCACGCTGAAGTGGTACAGGTAAATCCAAACTGTGTTTCTTAACAGGCTAAATCCTATTATAGTCCGTATCTTGAAGAATATCATTTTCAGACCATTTCAAACATGAAAAATTTCATGGATTTAAGAACGAATTCATGTAAAATATAACTTAACTCAGTGGCGCGACATCCCGTGAGGAAAAAGTCCTTCTGTGCCCAACTCAGTATACGCGATCTAGGGCCCTGAGGTGCATAAACAGATGCTCCGGTCAGGTGGTAAGTCTGACGCTGAAAACCTCCAGTATTAAGTTCCCAAGCAAGCTTGGTATCATTTTATCGACCCATTGAGGATATGAAAGGCTGAGACAACCTTGCCTAGCCCGGGTTTGAGCCTCGGACCTGTAGTGTAGAAGCTAGATGCACTAACCACTCAGCCACTGGGATCATGTAAAATATAGCTTCTAAAGAAGGAAATTAAGAACATTCTGAAAAATATTATTCCGAAGGGACATTCTTTTCCACCAGAGGGTACAACAGGAGCATCCCAAAATAATGATCGAAGTTTCTCTCCGTGGGGGTAGTGTGACTTTTCTAAAAAACCAATTCCGTGTCCCATTCAAAATTTCACACAATCTTAAATAACTCTTACTAGGTCATATATCCTTCCTTACACTCTATCGCACATTATGTGGATCCAGTCTAACAACAGCTCCAGTAATAACAATCCATTGCTCCCTTTCTCGCAAACGCTTTCTATTTCCATATTTCGGACTTTTATAATTTGCATCATTTCTTCATACATTGCTGAATAATTTCCTTTCGCTCCTTTTCTTCAAAAATATTTTTTAAAAAACCCTTTAAGCCTTGAGCTGGACTCATTCTTAACAACCAACAAGTACTAGAACGAGTATTTATTCATTTGCAATCAAGCGTGAAAAGATACAAATGGCTCAATTACCGCTGTAATATATAATTAGTAGCGTTGCCAAAGCTAACGCAACTAACGGTAATTACTAATTGCAGCTCCCCGACTGTCACTAATAATCGTTTTTTTTTTTTNAAAAAAAGAGGATAGCTACCTTGCCAAACTTATCATCACCAACTTGGCGATAAAATAAGTTCAAAAACTTGGTGTGGACTAAAAAATAGGATCCTGCCAAAAAATAACTGTGTGAAGGAGCCTCTTATTCTAGATCTTTACAGAAACCTGATCTTTCTGTTTGTCATTCCAAAAGCAAATCATTAGGGCTAATATGATATGACGGGGCAAGACGCCAAGTGCTGCTTGGCGCAAAAAAGCAATCACACCAAGGCGGCCTAGCGATATCAAATCGTCCGGAAGATAATTTTACAGAATTGTTTAGAAATACAAATAAAATAAATTGCATAAAAAAAATATAGAAAGAGATTAAGAATAACCAAGATTAATCGATAAATAATAAATAACAATATAATATAATAAAAAGTAGCATTGTTCCACCTTCAACAGGCCGTGGTAAATTTATCAAACGCTGACCGGCCGTGGCGATAAAAAGGTTGAAGATAACTGTAGTACTGGGCCACACTTTTTTTTGTCTTTAATACTGCATTGTACTTGGCATGGACTATGAGATGTTGATCGGTGGTGTGGAAAATCTGAGGGTGATAGTTTGATATCACGGAGCATGACGCCAAGCAGCGCTTGTTGTGGCTGGAATGGAATTCAAGATGGCTGTCTAGCGGTATCAAGTCGTCAGGAAGATAATTTTTAAAAATTGTTTTAAAATACATTGCAATATATTTCAAAAGAAGAATATAGGAAGAGACTGAGAATAATCAAGATCAATCAATAAATATAATAAATTACTATATAATATAATAAAAAGTTACATGTACTAATAATATTATGCAGTACATAATGCTTGTAATCTTATGATATAATTCAATAGTAACTATATATAATATTCATGTAGTATTATTTAATAATATAATTATTATAAATAATAATAATCATATAATTTAATAGTAATTATAACAAAGAATAGAGTCATCGCATTGTAATATAAAAATTATTCATAAGAATACTCATGTAACGTAATAATTATAAATAAGTAAAATAATAATAATAATAATAAATGAATAACATAATAATAATTATAAATGAAGAGCATAATAATTATAAATAAATAATATAATATGCAATAATATTTATAAATAAATATAATAACAAAATTATATTATCCATAACGAATATTACATGATTATTGCATATAGTAATAGTTGTATTTTTATATTATATTATTGATAAAAATAATTACATAATATATATTAACGTTAATAATGAGTATCAATAAAAAAGTACTAGAAACTAGCAATATTCCAAAAACTGCAAAAATATCTAGGTAACCCTATTGTAATGTTATCGCCCATCTTGGCGAACATAAACAGCAATTTGGCGCGTTTCTCGTGATGTCAAACTATATAGTTCCTTATTCAAACAAAACAACCCCAAAAAATATAAACACCCTCAACGGGCCGTGTTAAAATCATCAAATGCTGACCGGCCGCGGCGATAAAAAGTTTGAAGATAACTGTAGTATTGGACCATACTTTTTGTCTTTAATACTGCATTGTACTTGGCAGATGTTGGTGGGTGGTGTGGAAAATCCCATCCGATGATTCCCAATCACTTCAGATTCAGTGGATAAAGCTGCCTTATGCTCCGTTCATTCTCATCACACACATTCATTTTTGGGTTGAGATCTGGTGATTGTGCAGGACAAATAAGTAAGGTAAAGTCTCTGACAAGCTTCTCGAACCATCAGACACAACGCCAGCTGTATGACAGAGATCACTGTCCTGCTGAAAGTATTCATTCTTGGGAGGGTACATTATTCATATTACTGGATGCATTGATCTGCGACAACATTTTAATACCATTAGGCATTTAGATGTTCTTCCCCACGAACAAAAAAAGGGTGACCCCCCCTTGTAAATCATAACACTCCTTCCACCAGTTTGAAGAGTTATGGCGATGAAAGTGGATTCCATGCTTTCGTTCTGTTTCTTCAATTCCTACTATTAGTTCACACATTCCTTATATTTATTTATATATATATATCTTGTTCAAATTTTCAATCGTTAATAAAAGACTTTTTAGTCATCCACTTAAGTTCAAATACATTTTTTAAACTTATAGTGGATGACATTTGATGTTATAATTCAGTTTTTTCAAATATTAATTCATTATTTAAACTTAATTAATGAATAAATAGTAACAAACAAAAATAATAGTCCAACATCCTACATAAAACGGAAAATCACTCCTTATGTCACTGTAGCGCACTGGATAGCGTTTTGAACTTCTAATCCATCAGTCGTGGGTTCAAATTCCACCTGGGATGGCCTAAATTCTGAGAATGTGATTTAATTTTATTATACTATTTTATTGGAATAATTAAATTTAATGAATGAATAAATAGTAACAAAAAAAAGATAGTCCAACACCCTATATAGAAAGGAAAACGGAAAGTAGATTTCTATTTTGCCACTGAATAGTGTGATTTGTCATATGTACATACATATTTTTATTTTAATTATTTAATAAAAAGTAACTAAACTAAAATTTTTCTTTGTTGACCTAAGTAAGAATTTATTTATTTTTTTATACTACTTGTTCCATATTGGAACATTTTTATCTGCTTGGGGTAATTGATGATTAACAGTCTGACCCCTGATGGGAGTGGGAATCCACTTTTATCACGAAATTTGTCTATGTTTTGGTGTATAATTGCTGACCTTGGGCGTCCAGTAAATTCATAATCTTCCGCACTGACCCTTCCCCCTGAAAACCCCTTTTACCATTCAAACATAGGTGCATTGGACAAAGCTTCATCCCGATAAGCCTCGGTTAGTATTTGAAATGTTTTCGTGGCTGATATCTTAAGTTTCATAAGAAAACTTGATGTTGATTCGGCAATTTTCAGGCAGAATGCAGTTGCACGTGTTCACTCAATGACGTAGCCCTCTCGCGATCGATGGTGTTTACGGCACCCGAGTGGTCAAGATATCGGATTGTGGTTGGCATGTCACGAGTTTGAACACAGTACCACTAAAGATCCGCTGTGTAGGAGAACGATGCACATTAAATCTGTCGAGAGCTCAAACGTCCTCCCGATGTTGTGATGTGGAAGTTCGCAGAGGGTGTGCCAGCTCAGGTGTCGTCCTCGTCACTTAAACGTGTTTCAACATGACGAGGTCCGTCGCTCAAAGCCCTCCTGTATCTGAGCAGTGCGACGTTAATATTCACTCACTCACCCGCGACCGAATTAGACAAGATTGGTCACATGGACAGAGAAGGGTAGTGGAATGACGTCACCCAAACAGTTGATGCCAATTCCCCTTTTTTTCAAGCTACACACTTAATCTCTTTTTTATGTCACATCATGTGTTATGGAAGGATCACAACCTATCAGGATGCTGTGACAACATGATTGATGAAGGGGCAAGCACGAGTTCAAGATGGAGGAAGTCGAGATTTCGATCCCTAGGGTCCCTGAAGATCCGCCATGTAGCGGGGGATGATGCTCGTTTAATTCATCGAACTCAGTCTTTTCATTGGTGTGGTGCGGAAGTTAGGAGAGGGGAGTACCAGCTCAGGTGTCATCCTCGTGACTTGACCATGGTTCAAAATGACGAGGGCTGTCGCCAAAAGCCCTCGTGTAGCGAGCCCGACGTGAATGTTCAATCACATATAGTCATCTCGCGTTCAAACTCAAATCCTGTTTTTTCTTCATTTCTTCATAACACATGATAATTGATGCTTTACTACTCTCGCGTTCTCTTTTATTAGCTATCTCATCCCCTAGCAGGAACAACGTGGAGTGATGGCCGATTTCCGTATTAGTGTCAAATGGTCATAATAATTTTGCCACTCAATGAATATTGGTACAAATTTTGTGTAAGGGATACTTAAAATAGTATACATAATTTATATTTGAATGTCCAATACGTTTATATTACTTTGTTGTATTTATTTTGTGTTAAAATTGTAATATTCACAAGCAACGCTGTTTTTTGCATTATAATGGCAATTCAATGGAAACTTGGCAAAATCTCGGCGTTAGTGGCCAAGTTGGTATCATTTTTGGCGACCATTTTGACGAGTTCGTGACCCTATGCGTTCTTCTGGAAATTAATGGAGAAAGGTATTAAGGTCACGATCTATGATGCAAGAGGATTTTTCTCGAAATATCCTTGAAGCATATAAATAAGGAATCGCTCGCCGAAAATATCGTTTTGAGTAGCGATTAAATAGTCTTGTTTTGACCGTGATGAGTCGACCAGCGATAAGTTATTACTTCAGTTGTGTTGAAGGAGGAGCAAGTGCTTGTGAATAATCTTTTACATGTATTTTAGATGCCAACAGCTGTGTCTGAGCACCGTAGAAAGTGTGACGGCTTGAGATTTACTGAGCGACGTTGAGTACTATATCTTGCATTTCAAATATTGCTTTTTCGACAATCGCTCCTGAAGAACTTGTTTTGCTCTTTGAGACTGTTATAAAATTCTCGAGCCCCGATCTACGGAACAATACTAACGTTTTGAGATTTTAGAGAATTCTTGTGTACTTAGCATACTGTCCAGACAAAATGAGAATACTCAAATTCAGGGTTAAAACTAGCGTTTTCATATTCAAATAAAACATATGGGATTCTCTCTTTTTTTTTTAATATCGCTTCACTGTATTGATTTTATATAGCCTTAGACCTTTGTAGACCTAGTACATTCCCTGGGAGCTGTTATCACTTTTTTCGTGCACCCCCATATAGGCGATACCAACTGCCGCAAGTAATTTTGACACCCAGTTTCCTCCCCAGAGGGAGGCACCTGAGCTTTGACGATGTGTGTGAACTTTGTTCTAGGAATTTAATTTTGCCGAGAATACCCAGGCCAAACCAGGCACTCAAGAGACATACGACATGGACTTTAGGTGCAGAAGGTTACATGCCGCATAATCATATATGACATGGATGCTGTCGATTTTCTGTATCATGAAAATCCACCGACTTGGAGCAGGATAAAACCCGCAAATTTAGGTGTAGAAGGTCAGCCGTTTTTCTGCAAATAAATCCACCTACAATCTTCTAGATCAGGCGTTGGCAGCCGATGGCACAGGGTGTTATTTTCAGTGTCTCTCTTCAAAGCTCTTAGATAAAGTCAAATTGCCCTGTTTCTCCTCTCTGCGCGTATTGTGTTCCTCTCCTTTTGCTCAGTTCTTGGCGCCAATGTACAAGTATGCAGTATGCATTCAATCGAAAGTTGATGTACTTCGAGTTCTATATAGGTTACTATTAACTTAAGCCCCTTAACTGTGTGGCTTGCTCGCACACCGAACGGGCTAATGCAAGCTGGCCGCAGCCAGTTTGCCCGTACAGCGCACAAGCACTGATATTTTCTTCTTTCTATCTTTGATTTGGACAAATTTCTAATTCTTATAGTGAGATTATTAGAGCTAGTATTTTCAAAAGATGCAGTTTGTCCAGGGTACTGAAATATTAGTCATCCGGGATTTTCTTTGAGGTGAAGGCGTGAGAGCTTTTTGTAGGAGGCAAGAATTTAGACTATTGAAAATGTTCAATAAAGAACAGGGATTTTCAAGGCAACGTACAATGTGTTGCTTGAGAAGAACTGAAAATGAAAAGATAATCCAAAAAAGCCGATATTATTATCTCTGTCCGCACATTGCAATGTAAGACTTAGTATTACACCATGTTTAAAATTGTGTAGGCATATATTTGTATACACAAACAAACTTCTCAACCTTTTGAAAAACAGGTACGAACATGGAATTTTTTTGTAAATAGTGTGAAAACTTTAAAATTGAAATAAAATTATTCCATTTTGCATTTTGTTATATAACTGTTCTTCTTAGTTATACGCAAAAAAAAAAAAAAAAAAAAAAAAAAAAATGACCGCTTAAAGGGTTAAGACACGTTTTTTGTTCGTAAAAACTTGCATTTTTTACTTGTTTAATTATTGTGATGATTCATGCCTACATATTCAATCAAACGACCTTTAAAAATCAGCTTGATGTCGCATGTCAAGTGTACAAGGACATTTTCAAACTAATCATCAGTCCACATTTTTAAAAATTCCAATGAGACATTTGAAGTTATAATAAAAGTAGCCGTCACTGGATGTAAGAAACAAGTTTCTTTTTTTATCAATAGTCCGCGTAATTATTGAAATCAAACCTTAACCATTTTCCAAAAGATGCGAAGACTTTGAAGCTTGCATGCAGTAGCATAACATACACACTCGCTACCCCCGCATTGCGGGGGTGCCCAGGGTTCTAGGGAGCCCAAAGCCTACTTTATGCTTTAGCTTTGAAATCCTTTGTAAGATCCGGGCCCCAAACGTGACTTTGCAGGGGGGCTATAACATTCTCTGTTACACTACTGCTTTCATGCCTATATTTTCATTCCTAATCACAAACCAAATTTAACATAGACCCATTAACAATCACATTCTCGATTTGCGTTTTTTGAATTACCACTATAATTCTTCGTTGATTATTCCTTATTTTAATAAATATGTTTGAAGGATACGCGCGCGAAATATATGTACGATTTTAATTTTATTGATATTGAAGAAAGCTATATTTTATAGTGTTCGCGTTTTTATATTGATCAATATCTTCAAATGATGCATAATTAATGTGTAATAAGCTCTAAATCTGTACTTTTGACCTCTATTCCCTAACTCGGCATGCACTGTTGCAGGAAGCGAAATGTTTCAAACATTTCCTACTGTGCGGCATCCTGAATTATATTATTTTGGCACACCTCAGCTATAAGGTTGTTGACCCCTGCACTACATTTTTGTAGGGACATATATTTTTGTCGCCAAATTTGGCGACTTCAAGACATTTTGCTATCAAAATTGTCACCCCCCCGGCCCAAATTTTCTCTCTCTCTCTAGTGGTTACACTTAATGTTATTCAAACAGAATTATTTGATGGCCTACAAGCGTATAATTTGTTTCCTGTAGTGATTTTTTTTTGATAAATCAATAAAACTGTTGAAATATGAATGTTTCCGTATGTGATCTAATGCCTCAGGGGTCAGTCATGGGTGACAAACTCGTGGCCCACAGCGTACAATTCTACGAACCAACCAATATATTGGCACACAATAATAAATAATTATATAATAAAATAAAAAAAATTCTCCCAAAATAGGACATATAATAGCTGAGAAGAGATAGTAAG
>BMAV01003431.1:0-25645 GCA_019973955.1 Trichonephila inaurata madagascariensis
GTTTTTTAAAAAACTTCTAATTCAATTACTGACAAAATAAGAATATATAAGAAATAGTAACTAAAAAAACAGTTTAAATATTTTGATCAATTTCACATTTTAACCCTCCCCTCCCCAGCTTTCCTCATGATGCGGCCCGCGTGAAATAACGACATATGTATGCGGCCCAGCAGAAAAAAAGGTTGAGTACCCCTGACTTAACTGGTTCGTCCGTACACCGTACGGGCTACCGAAAGCTGGCCACAACCTGTTTACCCGTACGCTATACGGGCACTGATAATTTCTTCATTCTATCTTTGATCTGCGTGTATTTTTAATTTGTAAAGTGAGCTAATCAATGTTTTTAAGAGATGCAATTTTTCCATGTCACTAAAATACTTCACATCCGGGATTTTATTTTGGTGACGGCCAATGGTGTAACATACACCCCGCATCCGGGGAAGGAGCGGGCTCTAGGGGGTCCAGAGCCTGACTGCCGACAAGTCTTTGTAAAATCCGACTTGGGGGCCCAAAACCTGACATTTCAGGGGGCCCCAAATGATCTCCATTACGCCACTGGTAAAGGCGGGAATTTTTCATTGAAGGAAGGAGGGATTAACAAGGCAATGTGCAATTTGTTGCTCGAGAATAAATGAAAATGGAAAGATAATCCAAAAAAGCCGATATTATTACTGCCCCCATTGCAATGTAAGACTAAGTGTTACACCGTGCTTTCAATTGAGTGTGCATGCACAAACACACACTAAATCCTCAACCGTTTGAAAAGAGGTACAAACATGAAATTTTTTCTTAAGTATGAGAAAAATTATTTTAAGATATCTAAAACATTCTTGATAGTATGGAGCAAAAAAAAGCAAACATTTACGGGGTTTTTTGTGTTCTACAATAATAAAATAAAAAAATAGTATTAAAACTTTAAAATTTAAATTTAAGACAAAATTCTTCCATTTCCACATTTTGTTAAGTATTATGCTTAGTAATATGCAAGAAAAAGAATGCGCCTTCTTTTTGAACATTTTCGGCAAAACAATTGGCCCCTTAAAAGGTTAAATGAAAATGTATATGATGAAATCTGCTAAACACCTATTATTTCGCTTCAATCAGTTCAATAAAAATGTGGTATAAAATCATTATTCTTGGATCCATAACGACTAAAATGAATGAAAAACATTTTTAATTGGATAAAAAAGGAACCTAATATGAATGTCTCTGACTTTCAATACATTATAATACATATTTAAAAATAAAGGTGTTTGTAAATATTTTGTTGCTGAGTGACACTCTAAATATTCGTTGAGCCACAAGTCCTCTCGAGTGGTTGGTGGAAGAGGAAGACAGGTGGGAGGCCCCTGACCATCCCCTGGGATTGGGTGGAACCGAGCAAAAACGTACTATCGCCTGCATGGAGCTCAAAGCTGCGACTAACAACAGACGTAAGACTAGCCCCTTGCCATTATGAATTTCGCGGATTTCGATCTGACACCATCGATCGGGGAGGGCAGTAGAAACAACAGCAACGTTTTTATTAATTTTCTAACTGTTTTGACTACCAATGAATGTTTCGAAATTTACTTCATTTTTCTCTTATATAATTAAAGACCATTGACCATTGAAGTATTTAAATCATTTCGCTGTCGTAGCTAGGAAATGAGATGCATTTAAATTCGAGCTACAATTCGAAAAAAATAAGTTTTTTTTAATACAGTTTGTGATACCGCCCCACTTTGGTGACCGTATCTTTGATTGTCAGCGTGAGCTAGAGGTGTATGATTTGCAAAAGGAATAGACATTTTAATTCTTAATGTCTTTATTAAGAATAAACTTAAATGTTTTAACAATTTAGATAAATTTAAATTAGTGAGAATCTATAATGAACAAAACACACAAAGTTCAACCGAATCTTTAACCCTTAACCACTTTTTTTAAATAATTTTTTTTTTAATCCGTCTACCTCATTTCTAATAATATTAAAAATTTTTCCCCAATAATCCTCCCCAATCCAAACTTAGATTCGATGTTTATGGGGGAAACGTCTGGGTGGGGTGCAATGGAACCCTTTTTGGTTTACTTTTCCAGGTAACTTAAAGATTGGCTGTAAATTTCCCCTTTCTTCTTCACACATAACATTCCCCAAATTGCCATCCCAATTTACTGAAATTTTGTTTTTTTTAAAAAGCTATCTTTTTTTGCATTTTTGTTCACATTTGGGGTTTTGGGGTTTTGGGTTAAAAAGAGTTCCCAAAATTAATCTTGGCCCCAAAAAGTACCCAAAGAGGTTTTTTAAAAAAAAAGGGCGTGACCCCTTTATTTTTGTAAGATAGTTTCCAAATTTTGGAATTTTATTTTCTTATAAAAAAATTTTAAATTTAAAATCGCCCCAAAACAAAAAATAAATTATGAACGTTTTTAATACATTTTTTTTTTCAAAGAAAAAGTAATTTTTTAAATATAAAATTCTACTTTTTTGCGTGTTCTTTCCAGTCATTCCCTTTTTTTTTTAAAAGTTTTAAAATACCCCTTTTTTTAAAAATGGGGGCTGCGTTTGGTTTTTAAACCCCCTTTTCAGTCCTAGTACTTTCATTCCCAATCGGGTATCACTTTTAGTTCGGCGCCCCAAAAGTAATCCCCAACTATAGCAAGTAATTTTGATTTTCCATTTTCCCCCCCAGAGGGGGGCCCACCTGAGCCGGGGCGATGGGAAACCGTACTTAGAGTTTTAATTTTTTGCCGAGAGCACCCAAGCCAAACAGGCACTCGAGGGTTTTTTTTTATATGTTGTATAATCAACACATACGACGTGGTTGCTGTCGATTTTCTGCATCATAAAAAATCCACCGACGGGGGCCCGGGGATCGCCCCCCGTAATCATGGGTGCAGAAGGCCAGCGACAAAAAAAACCACGTCAATCAGCCGTTTTTAAAAAAAATATACCAGATTTTTTTTTATTCCGCTTTTTGCAAATTTATTTTATTTAAAAAGTAATACCATCATTCTTAACTTTTAGCAGGCGTCAGTTTGTGTTGTTGTTTATTTTTTTAAAATTAAATCTATATTATCATAGTTATAGATCAAGAAAATTAGTCTTGAAATTTTGAAAGTCATAACCGTAAGTGACATCCCCATTCAATTCCTACTATTAGCCCCTGAAATTGCCCCAATATATTTATTTACTTACATATTTGTATATTTATTTATTTATTTGGGGAATTTTCAATCGTTCATAAAAAAATTTTTTAAAAAGCGCTGAATTTTTTTTGAAATTTTATAGACAGGATCTTTTTTGGATGACAATACAATAAAATTTAATTAAAATTTAAAAAATTAAATTGTTTTAAAACAAATTTAAAAAGAATTACAAAAAAGACTTTGGCGACTTTAAGGCCCCTTTTTTGGCGACTTGTGTAAAAAACTTAAAAAAGGTTTTTTTTCTAAAGCTTTAAAAAGATTCAGTTGGATTTCCCCAAAAAGGACAATGATATTTTAAAAATGATAATTAAAAAAATTAATTCCCATTTTTAATGTTATGATCCTATCATATGTATATACATATTTATATTAATTGTAACTATTAAAAAAAAAAGTACCCAGAATAAAATTTTTTTTTTGTTGATCTAAGAAAGGGAATTGATTTAAAAAATTTTTTTTTTATATATTTTTTAATTGCATTACACTTCTATGTTCAAGCACATGCTTTTTATCAATTAGTTTGGGGAAAAAGATGCCCCGCAGTGTTTTGCTTAAAAATAAAAAAATGATTCCGGAACCAAAATCTATTCCTCCCCTTTCATGATTTTGGGACAATTAATTTTTGGAAATTATGTAGCCTATTGTAATAGAGAAAGTTTAGATTACGTTTATTTAGATAAGTTTGATTAAGTTTTTTTTTAAACTGAAATTTTAAAGTTAAGCAAACTCACACACATATTCGGGAGTGAGTTGTAAGAATGGAAAGAAGGGGGGTATTAATATATTTTTATAACAGAATATGCAAATGAAAAAATTTTTGGTGGCCAAATGGGTAAATAGGAGCTTTAGCAGATTGAAAGGGAAAACACCGGGAGTAAGGGAAAAAAAAAAAACGCACTTCCTAAGTTAAAAAGAAACTTTCAGCGGATGAATGCGAAATTGCGAAATGTATGGAAATGTCACCATTTGGGAGGGGAAGGGGACCCTAAGACAAAAAGAAAGCTAGGAGGGCCAAATCGCTAAATTTCCCTTTTGACATTTGGGACAGAACGGCGACCGACCCCCACATTCTAAACCCAACCATTGCCCACAAAAAATGAATGGACCATGATAACACAAAGGGTCAAGATAGCGGTTGAATTGGGAGCAAAGAGTGGAACCCCAGACGGGGACCCCCGATCAGCCCCCAAAGCCCTGATGCGCCCTTTTTTCAAAGATCGGGACATGAGGGGGACCCCCCAAGATTGCAAGGAATATCGATATAAAACCCTCAAGCGGACGGAAGCTGAGTTCAAGAAGGGCGCGTGCATTGCATCGATTATGCCCCAAATCCAAACCACATGGTCCCGATTTTTAAAGCAATCGGGGGGTTTATCAATGTGTGTGTGTGTGGTGTGTGTGTGTGTGGTGTGTGTGTGTGTGTGTGTGTGTGTGTGTGTGTGTGTGTGTGTGTGTGTGTGTGTGTGTGTGTGTGTGTGTGTGTGGGGGCCACCCGCAAAATTTGTTTAAAAATCCTACTGTAAGAGAATTTTTTAATGAAAAATTTTCTAACGATGCAAATTTTTTTTTTTGTAAAACGGGTTTCATTAATATTAAAGACACGTACCAACGGAGAAAAAATTAA
This sequence comes from Trichonephila inaurata madagascariensis, assembly GCA_019973955.1. Taxonomy (NCBI): domain Eukaryota; kingdom Metazoa; phylum Arthropoda; class Arachnida; order Araneae; family Nephilidae; genus Trichonephila; species Trichonephila inaurata. Next base: position 4,811 of record BMAV01003431.1, read on the forward strand.
AGAAATGAAAACACATTTAGCTTTTTTACTTTCATCAAAACATGTTTTTTTTCCCCTTGGCTTTCTAAATTATATTAAGAAAAGTTTATCTCTTTTAAAAGTATTAAAATCCCTTCAAAGAAGAACTTGTAATAATAACAAAAAATCACATTTTAGAATAATCTTAAAAATCAAAACGAAATTTTTAAAAAAATACACAATAATCTCTCAGAATAAACATGGTCATAAGATTTTATTTAATAGTGTTCCTCAAATTTGTTTTTTACGTAACATAAAAAATATTAAAAACAGTATTAGGAGGAAAACTCTGTTATGCATTGCGTAATTAAAAAGTGATACCCATTTTTGGGCCCGGGGTTCTATAAAATTTTTAAATTTTATTTTATTGGCAATATCTTAGAATGATTTTATCTAGCAAAGTTTTTTATCTTTTGGCATAGTAAGGGGTTTTTAAAAAAAACAATTGGAATTGTATTTAAGGAAATTATTGAAAATCTGGTTCATTGTTTTTTAAAAAGAAAACAATCTTTTTGGGATGCTTTTTAACGTTTTTTTCAGTTTTATGGGAAAAATGAATTTCCCTTTATCATTAAAAAAAAACGGCAAATAATTAAAAAAATTTTTTTGAAATCTTTCAGATTATGTCAGGTTTTTTATACACTGAAAATTATAATTGCATAATACCTTAAATATAATGTTATTTTTTTTTCTTAAAAAAATTTTTGAATGAGATTTTTCTTTCAATTATCCTCTGCTTTCCCAAAGCTTTTCTTAATTTTTTTATCCTCCAAATAAGCATTAGGATAAAAAAAGTGAATCTTATTCCATGTTGGGCAGTATATTAGTAAATTTTTGGTTGTTTTAAATGCTAAATTTTTAAAATTTTTTTCCTAGAAAAATTTTTCATTTTCAAGTATTAATTAAAAAAATCAAAAAAGTTTTTTTTAAATTGAAGACACAGATAAAATAACTTCCTTGCAACACAAGTATCACACGGAGATTACAGAAGTAAGTATAACAAACAAAAAATGATAAATAAAATAAAAAGTAAATAACAAAATAAAAGTTAAAAAATAATTAAATAACAAAACAAGTGTTACAAAGGCAAAAAGGAAGTTACAAAATAAAACAATTATGAAAAAAAAAATCAATGCAATGAAGTTAAAAAAATAGGGGGAAATAAAAAAATTTAAAAAAAAATTAAAAAAATCAAATCAATGAAAATACAAAAATAAAAGGGACGACTTTTTTTACTTGAAACAAGTTAAAAAAATTAGAAGGCCAGTTGTTTTTAAGAGTTTGGGTAGTTTGATTTTTCAGGCATTTTTTTTCCCCCTTTCATAAATTTTGAACAAAAAGGATAAAATGCTCTACCCCTTTGCAACACACCAACAATAAATCACAAAGTTTGAAAGGACTTTTAAATTTTAATTGGGAGGTACACTTTAAAATTACCAGCCCCCAGTAAGGAATTGCATGTTTTTATAGTTTGAAAAAGTGATCACAAGATAGCCCCTTGTGAAAGGGTTTGGGAAAAAATTTCTTTGTCAGGAAAGAGTGATTTTTCGTGAAATTGTGTGTTCCAAAGAGAGACAACTATTTCTTCATTTTTTTTTTCTTGAAAAAACGATTTGGGAATTTTCCCTTTTTTCCTCAGTGGGTTACGAAAAAGCCCAGGGGGGGGCCTTTTCCTTTCTAAAGGAAACATTTTCCAGGTCAGCCTTTTTCCCCGCTGGTGTTTTTCCAATTCCTAGTTCTCAGAACTGGGGTGATCTTTTCGGGCCCTTTCCAATCCATCTAAGATTTCCTTGCCTTTCTTCGGGGTGAAAATTTGGGTTTTGAGCAATGAAGATTTTTTTAATAGTGTGGTTCGTTCATTCGGATGACGAGACCTGCCCATTTAATTGTTGTATTTTGATGAAATTTGGGGAATATTAACTAGAATAAATAAAGATATTCACTTACGTATTTTTTAATAAAAAAATTTTTTTTAATGCTTTATTGCGGTGATATCTATGTGCACGCAATACATTGTGACGTCTTTTGATTGGGGTGAACCCCACCCCCATCAATTTTATCTGAAGCCCCCTATTTTATTCATCCCCCAAACAGATGTTAAGGGGACAAGTGCAGGGGGCCCTGGGGGTTTTTGTTTGTTGGGCTGGCCTCGGGCAAGCGGGGGACATCTGGTCTGGGAAATTTTCAATGGCTAAAAAAATGCCGGTGACAATAGGCATTCCCCGTATGAAAGTCTTGAATAAGGAAGCCTGTATGCAAGTCGATGCATTGGAGAATAGGGCTATGAGGCCCAGGTGTGAGATGAATGGAAATTTGTTGGATGAGGTTTTGGCGCCCCCTTTGGGTTCCAGACGGACGAGGAATGTGGGCTGTGTTTGCCGCGCAAATGGGGGGACGAAAGTGGCCCCGGGGGCGAGGGCAGACCTTTTTTTACCTGCAAATGAGGAAAACGAGGGCAGACCTTTTTTTTGCCTGCCAAGGAAGGCGAGGGGGGTTTGGGAAAACCCGCCCCTGGTGTTTAAAAAAGGGGTTAATTTTTTACGGGGAAAGGGGGAGAAACTTGAAAAAAACTTTAAAGAACGGGAGAGAAGAAGCTTGGAGATAGAGCCCTGGCGTGAGACGGACGGAGCCCGGAAATTTTGGAAAAAGAGAACCCGGGGGTAAACTGGGGATTTTCCCAGAAAAGCAAGGGGTTGACGAGTGCCTGGTGAATTGAGGATTGACCTCGAGTGAAAAGACTGTCCGCCCGGCTTGGCCTATTTAATGAACATTTTTAAAAACATATGAATCTATTAAATAATTTTGGGAAAATTTAAAATAAGGCTGTGACAAAATTTTTTTGATTTCTAACTACCGACGACGTTACAGCTTTTATATATATATTAAATTGGTGGCAGCGGGTAGATCCGACATTTGAGTTAATAGATTCCCGAATCCTTGGGGTTTTTTTGAAGAAGGGAAAAAAGGGCCCGCCGGGGCGAATGTGATGGGAAAAAATTTCCCGCCTGATTTTTTTGGGGGCGCCGACCAAGAGTTTTCTTTTTTCAGTGATGAAGCGTGTCGCCTGATTTTTGGGAAATTTCCTTTCTTGGGGGATGTTTTCCTGGGGTCCCCCAGGGGGTGAGAAGAGCCGGATACGGCTCCGTTCCTGCCTGATGAATCAACAAGGATTTAAGAGGACCTGTTTGCCCCGTGTTTTGAGGGACGTTTTTCAAGAGTCCCCAGTGTTAAGAAGTCACGAGTTCCCCGTCAGTTTGTGATGAGTGCAGTTTTTATGAAGTGATTTTGTGTAAAGAGAGTTCCTGAATGTTCCTAAAGTCTACGTCTACAAATTTTAAAGTGAGTCTTTTCTTTGAGATTATTTTTTGGGGCAGCAACTGAGTATTTTTTTTGTATGTAAAATGTTGAGATAAAAATATAAAAGACCAGGGGAAATTTTAAAAAAATAAGAGACTAGGGAAAAATTTTTTTAGTTTTTGGGAAGTGTATTAAAAAAAGGGAAAATTTGGGATTTTTGGTTTTTAGTTGTGAAAGTTTGTAATAGTAGTTATACTTGTGGTGTTGGCACAGTAATTGTGTAGGGTATTGTTGTGGTTATAGATTTGTGAAGATTAGATTTGGAAATTGTACCTTGAGTCTTTTGTATAATTTTTTTAACGATTAAGTTTTTGATTTGGTTTTTGTGTATTAGTGCATCATGGTGTTTCTGTTAAGAGAAAGAAAAGACGTAATTTTTAGAAGTTTCGAAAGAATTAGGGTAGAAGTTGATATTACTTTACCTAAGATGGAAATTAATAAGAGAATTTGTCAAAATAAATACTATACTGATGAAGTAGCTAAATATTTGTTAGAGGGTATTTTGATGAAAAACGGAAATTAACGAACGTGAAGAACGTGAAAACGGAAATTAAGGAACCCCGAAGAACGGGAAAACGGGGAAAATTTAAAGGAAAAGGGAAAAACGTGAAAAAAAGGGAAAATTTAAAGGGAAAGTGAAGAACGTGAAAACGGGAAATTAAAGAAAATTTGAGGAGCGTGAACCCCGCTAGGGGAAATTTTAGTTAGCAAGACTAAGAGCTCAATTCAGAAATAAGTTAAAAAAAGGAATTGAAGTCAGAGAATAGGGTTAACAAAACTTTTGCAAAAAGTTTATTGTGTGTCAGGGGAAAAAGTACCGCAGAAGTTAGTGAACCGGTTAGTAAGTGTAGGCCGTTATTTAACCAGGTTGTTAATAAAAGCGTGGGGAACGTCATGTCTGGTGATTTTGAAAAAAGAGAATCCCCCCAGTGAGAAGGACCGAACGTTTTTTCTGAAGTAAGAGGGATAGGAACAGAAAAGAATAGTAAATTTATGGGAAAAGGGGAAAAAAATCAAGTGGATAGAATTGATCATTGTGTAAGAGAACTGAGGCCGTTTCCAGGTGGAAAAAAATGTTAATGCAATCGCTTTGTGTGCAAACGGGTAATAAATTCTGATGAAATAAGAGCTGACTTTTAGAGTTGATGGCAGATAGGGGAAAAGTGAACCCTGAAATTTTTAGTTGTGAAAAAAAAATGCGAGGAAAAAAAAGATACCAGGGATGACGTTAACAGGTGGGACAAAACAGTTAACAGTGAATCGTGAAGATTTTCGAAATCATACAATGGCTAAGATAGCAGGGCAGTTTTTGGGGGAAAAGAAAAAAACGGGGTAAAACTGATTTTGGGGAGGTTTGAGAGGTGAGCCAAAAGCGTTTGCCTTCCCCCAAAACCAAAAGAGTTTGATAGGAACAGTTTAGAGACGGAAAAAGGTCTAGGGTTTAGTTCAGAATTTAATTTTCGAGATAGATTTACCAAAAGAAAAAAAGATCGCAGTACCATTTTTTTCGTCTCAATTTTAAAAAAACTGTACCGTAAGAAGCCGAATTTGGAAAATTTGTTTAAAAAACTCGAAGGAATAGTGAAAATTCCAAAATTTTTATTCGGAAAAACTTTTTTATGGATTTTAATTTTCAGGGTGTTTTAAGGGGAAAATCAACTGTATTTTAAATTTCCGCCTGATTTAACTTTTAAGAATGAAACACTAAAAAAAAAAGAAAGGCCCCTTTATATCCTGGGATGATTTCTTTTTAAAGGGAGAAGGTATTAGTTTTTAAAAACGGGAAAACCGTTTAAAATCAAAAATTGTTGTACATCCCAGATGTTAATTAACCCGCTACGAGAGGATACAGAGTATCTTTTAGATTTAGATGTAAAAAGGAAAGGGGCAAAAAAATTTCCCCCCCGTTTTTTGGTTTAAAATGAGCCGATACCCCTATCCACGTATTAAAAAGAATAAGTTTAGAATTTGAACCAGGTGACGCGAGCCGAAATTTATCTTTTTTTTAAAAAAGGAAGGTTTGGAGAAAAGAATACAGGTATCGTGGGGCACCGTACTGGGTTTGTGGAAGTGGTATTTTCGTCGTTTCCCCTCATGATGGAAATTTCCGGAATATCCCCACAATACCATTTGGCATGTACATTTTTAAAGAAAGTGGAGGTTTTAAGTTTGTATGCGCCCTTTTTAAAGAATTTTAAAGACACAGGTTAATGAGATGGTTTGAGCAGATTTGGGTATCACGAATGGCCCATATAGACATTCTGATGCAGATTTGGAAAAAAACGTGTAAAGCAGCTTGTATTAAAAAAGGTTGAGAGGGGTTTGGGCCCCAAGTCGATCGACCAAAGGAAAATGAGAGCCGTCGGAAAATTTGTTCCATGCACATAATATAGACCAGTAAAATTTAAAAAATGGCCAATGAAGTATGTTTAAATTTTATTCCCCAAATTTAAAAATGTCTAATTTTCCTCAATAACTTTAACCGAAAAGGAAAAACAATACCATGAATTTGGGAAAAACTTTTTCATAATGGTTGTGAGAATGCCTACCGGGAAAAATTTAACTTAATTTAGAAAGGTCTTGATTTAAAATTTTAATTTAAAAAAGAAAATTTTTTAATGTTATTTGCAAAGCTTGTGGAATTTATAGGTGTTTATTTTGTTTTTTTAAATGTTGAATAAAATAATGGGAATAAAATTTTGGGTTTGTTTTAGGGGGAATTTTTAAATTTTGTGGGGTTTAGTGTTTCTGTGTGTGTAAGGGGGGGAAGGAAAAATTTTGTGTTATGGTAAATCTTTTTTTATTCTTAGTAAGGTGAATGCTCACAGATGTTTAAACAATTGATTTAAAAGGGTTTTATGTATTAGAATTAGTGAAATATGATGATTTTTAAATTTTAACCCTTTTTTAAAAAAACCCGAAAATTTAAGGTGTGATGTTACTTGAAGAGAAAGGAAAAGAAAACCAAGATTTGGGATTTAAGTTTTTGTTAAAAAAGAATGTTTTTTTAGAATTTTGGGTTTATTTTTTTTTATTTTACCCCTTTTATTGTATTTTTTTACTTGATTGCTGGGCCTGGAAAGTCTATTGATAAGACAGGCCTTTTGGGGTGAAATGTTAAGAACTGATTGCCTGAGGCCAAAAGCAGTCCAAAATGAAATGGACCCCTTTCAGGGGGAAAGGGGTTGTGACGTTTGATTGGGGTGAACCCCACCCTATCAATTCATCTGAAGTCCCTATCTATTCCCTCCCCAAAAATGATGTTAGGGACAAGTGCAGGTGGCCAAAGGGGTTTTTTTGTTGTCTGGCCCCCCGGGCAAAACGGGGGACATCTGGTCTGGGAAAAAACAAGGCTAAAGAATGCCGGTGACAATAGGCATTTTCCCGTATGAAAGTCTTGAAAAAGGGAAAACCCGTATGCAAGTCGATGATTGGAGAATAGGGCTATGAGGCCCAGGTGTGAGATGAATGGAAATTTCAGGGTTGGATGAGAGTTATGGCGCCCTTGGGTTCCAGAAGGGCGAGGAATTTTTTGTGTTTGCCGCGCAAAAAGGGGAGACGAAAGTGGCCCTGGGACGGGGCAGACCCTTTTTTTTTTTTTAGCCTGCCAATAGGGGGAAAGGGGAGGGGCGTATGGTAAACCCCCCCCCTGGTGTTTTTTAAAAAAAGGGTTTAAATTTTTGGGGGCCCGGGAAAGGGGAAAGGGGAAACTTGAAAAGACTTGAACGAACGGGAGAGAAGAAGCTTGGGGATAGAGCCCTGGCGTGAGACGGGCGGAGCCCGGAAATTTAAAAAAAGAGAACCCATGGGGGTAAACTGGGGATTTAATCCCCGGGAAAAACAAAGGGTTTACGAGTGCCTGGCGAATTGAGGATTGACCCGAAAATGAAAAAAAACCGGGCCGCCCGGCTTGGCCTATTTAATGAACATTTTAATAACATATGAATCTATTAAATACTGTGTAAAAATTTTAAAAAAAGGTTTTGACAAATTTTTTTGATTTCTAACTACTGATGACGTTAAACATTGGGGTCAGAACGAGATTTTTAGCCCCGTTCTATAAAGCATTTGGGGATCAACAGTTTTAATGGGTACTGTTACTCAACTTTTCATTTTCATCATTGCCACTAATTGAATATTAAAAAAAAATTTTGGAAAAAACCCCCCTTTCCTTTTTTAAAAAAGTCCCGGGGGGTTAATGTCTAGAGATCTGATGGCCCCGCTATTGGACTTCCCCCCCATCCACCCGTATGAAAACTTTTTCCTCACAAACTTCAGTTTGAATGTGCCCCATTTACGGGGGGTGCAAGGATTGCAGATTTTTAATTTAATAAATCGTGCTACAACTTACGCTTTTTTCGTGCGGCGGATTTTGAAACGGGAAAGTTGAAAAGGGGTGATGTTGCGCCATCTACTTTGCATTTCATTCCACATGTCCCAAATCCTTTTTTTATGGAACATAAAGAACATGTTAAAATTGTAATATTCGCAAGCAACGCCGTTCCCTTTTATTATATTGGCGACTCAATAGAAACACAAAACGAAATGTTGGCAAAGAGCCATGTCGGCATCATTTTTTGGGGAAATGTTGGGGATTGATTGAACTGGGCAGAAGGGATATGTTGTAGCGCCACTTTGGTAGGAAGCTGCAACAAAGAGAGAAAAAAAAAATTTTTTCCACAAAAAAAAACATATACATGCCGATTTTCATAGTGATCGGTTGAACGGTGTTGGAGTGAAGGGAAGTCATATATCTGGCCCAATATCAGACTGCTTAACTCCACCGGTGTTACTGATTTGAAAGGAGTGCAACGCTCCAAGCGCTTTTGGCGCGATTCCTTAATCCTTTGTTTTTTCTACCCCTGCTCTCAGTGGCGCCCGCTTTTTTAAATTTTTTCCCCCATCAGTGTAATCACTACTTTTTTTTATTTCAAATAAAACTAGATTTCGAAGGGAGAGGTGGTGGCAAGATTTTTTAAAATAAAATAAGTACAACAGAAAGTAATATTAATGTATTATTTCCGATATAAACTATTTACACTATTTTAAGCGTTCATTACACAAAATTGTAACAATGTGTTACTTTGCTGAGCAGAGATCCCGCGGGGAAAACCAAAGCAAAAAACTAACACTAATATACGTTATTCCCATGGCAACCACATTATCGCACGATAAAAATATCAAAGTAAACCATATTGTAATATTATAGCCTATCTTGGCGAACATAAACAGCAACTTGGTGCCTAGCCCTACTGTATCAAATTAGCATCCCAGATAGAGTTACGCAGTCTGATAATTAGACCGACGGTATATAAAAACATCCATTTATGTATAGAGAGAGTATTATTCTATTGTCATTAATTGTATCAACAGAAATTTGCAGAAAAATTCAGTTTTGCTCTTCTTTTCTGCTTGTGTATCGCCTTTTTTCTCTCTATTGCTTAATCTGATTTTTATAAAAAAAAAATGCCATCGAAGTAAACTGTTTTATGACGATTATTGGATCCATATTATATATAGACTAGGTACACTCTTACCCCCCCCCTCCGAAAATTTTATTTAGAAGAAATTTACACGATAATATTTTGAAGATCCAATATATCATTGATAGAGTTATGAGGACTTGGCAGACCAAAGCTAGCAAGTCTAGTTTTATGTAACCAAAAACAATCGAACGAATTTATTGCTTCGGAGATACATCGTAAATTCTTATTATTCACACATCTTTTCTTGTCATTCTACTCTAAATTCAGAATATTTTATTTAATGTTTCACTTATATTAAGAGTGTTAAATTATATAAGCTTTTAAAAGATTTTATACCCCTCAGAGGCTTTCTTAAAAAACGAATACATTATTAGTCTCCATTCTTTGACCTATTAACATTATTTTTATCTAATTTCAGTTTTCATGTTAAATTAAAAAAAATAAAAAAATGAAAAAAAACTTTGAAACTAGTTATAAATTTTTAATGAGAAACAGAATTAAAGATTCATATTTTATTTAAATTAAAGATAATAGTTTAAGGAAAGTTACGCTTGGAAACTTTCTCAAATGACAAAGCAAATACAAACAAATCTGAAATTAACTGTCCTATTTTTACCTTAATTTTAATCTTTATGCATTGCTTCTGAACTAATAATTTAATTTGTAAAAGAAAAAAAAAGCATTTAACTATTTAATTTAATTTAGTCTGTTTTTCATATTACTAAAATAGTGTAGTGTAATTTCTTAGATTTTTTTAAAAATACCTTTCAACACTGGCGTAGTGGGATTGTATATACACTTGTTGGGGCCCCTGTAGCTTGGGGGCCCCGTATCATTGATAAGGCTGATGCGATGGTAGCTACGCCCTTGCCTTTCAATTATCCCTCGAATGTAAGCGCAAAACCTTTTTCAATTCCTACTATTAGCTCACACACTCTCTCTATATTTATATATATAATTATCTTGTTCAAATTTTCAATCGTTAATAAAATATTTTCTATTCATCCATTCAAGTTCAAATTAATTTTTTTTACTTGTAGTGGATGACACTTGTGTTAATACAGTTTTTTCAATTATTAATTAATTAATTTAATTTAATTAATTATCGGTTTTTGACGCCAACTTAGATTCATTCATCTCCATTGTTGTAACAATGTAACTGTTGAAGCAAAGACTATAAAACTGGAATCGAAAATCTGTTTTTCAACCAAACTAGCCAAACTTGGTGTGCATTGTTACAACAATGCAGACATGCTTTTTTTTCAATTCCTACTATTAGTTCCCTCTCTCCCTATATATGTCTTGTTCAAATTTTCACAATCGTCAATAAAATATTTTCTATTCATCCACTCAAAGTAAGAATTGACTTAAGTTTTTTTTTTATTACTTGTTATTGTATGAAACTTTTCTATTTAACTTTCTCGTACACATTCCATAAAAATAAAAGAAAGTTAAATATTTTTTTATTAGCTCATACTTTCGTAAAATCGAGTTTTTATATTGAAATAATTTCAGCCTTAAACTATTCAATTTATTCTAACAAATAAATCTAATAAGAATATTTTTTTATGATTATATGGGAATTCGTGTTAAAAAGTCAGTATTTTTAAGGTAGTCACGGGGCGCCATCTAGTGCCGAAGAAATGAGTAGCAAATGTTGTGAGTTTCCAAGTGTAAATCGTTATCATAGTCGTTATCAAAATAACGTGTATCTATTTTAACCACTTAAGTGGTCAATTTTTTTAATAAGGCAATAAGGCACTTTTTTTTTACATATAACTAAGCCGAATACTGAACAGGATGCAAAAATAGAATAATTTTAATATTTTCAGTTTTAAAATTTTTTTATTTTATATTGTGGAACAACACAGTAATAAAATAACCCCCTAGATCAGGGGTACTCAACCTTTTTTTCTGCTGGGCCGCATACATCTGTCAGCTATTACACGCATGCCGCATACATATGTTAGTTGTTTCACGCGGGCAACAACATGAGGATAAATGGGGTTAAGGGGGGAAGGAGTGCTTTAAGACCAAAAAAACATTGGAAATTTAAAATGCGAAAAATTGATCTAAATATTATAATTCCTGTTTTGCTTTTTTAAATTAACATTTTTTTATATTTTTTATTTTTGTCACTAACACTAAATTAGAAGCATTTAAGAAACACTCCTTCACAATTTCCGCATTAGTAAACGGTTTCATATGAATACCAATAATATAATAAGCTTCATAGGATGTCTTAATTACCGCTGTGATATTACCACTGACAAAGATTTTGTAGATGTTGCAAAGATTATTCAAGAAAACCTATTTATCACCTCTTGAGAGAGCTTTGAGGAAAATTGTAATTGAAAGATTCCTGTTTATTGGGTTTTTTTTAAGTATAGCATTTTCGTAACAAACTGAACAAGTTGTTGATCCATGTTTGTTCTTCTCTACAAAAAAGTCAACCTCCCAATCGTCTTGAAACGATGTATTTTTTTAGAACATTTTTCGCTTACAAGATATGAAAGATAGTTAAAAATCAGTTCCACCCATAAAATGGTCGTATTGTAGCTTTAGCGTCAAAGTAGTCACACATTATTACTGCATTCAATGCATTGTTATTGTATGAGTGGGGCGATAAAAAATTATGATTGAAAATTGGGTCGTGAATACCGAAAGTTTGAGAAGCACTGAACTACATTCATAGTACTATGTTTAAAATAATTGAAATTTCATTTGTATCCTAGAATTTAATCAAATCACATTTTTTTTTATAAATAAGCTAATGCTTTTTCTGATTTTCAGCTCTTTTTTTCCATCCCAAAAATTCTTGGGAACCAAGTATAATTCTCAAGAATATAAAAAATTATAAAAATCTTATAATTTCTCGGGAACTCGGGATTTCGGCGAAAAATCCTACTCGCGACCCAGACCGCTGAGCACCTCGGCCGCAACATTATTTGATAAATAGATCAATGACTAATAATTATTAACTGGAATGGGGTTTCTTAAGTGGGTTCATTTTTTTTATATATATAGGACATTCGACTTCAATTATTTCCCCCTTAATAATTAAAAATAAAAATAAAATAAAATGCATAAAAATCTACATTTAAGAGTTTCAAGATATAGATAATTTTAAAAAATTTCCAAATCTTGAAAGATATTGGTAGTTACCAACTGGGGATATTTTTCGTAACTGAATTTGATTATTTCTTTCATTTTTCGTGTTGTCAGAATCGGAAAAATAATCATAAGGAATGTCTTATTTTGTGACAGTACGATGGTCGGAAATTTTGTTATTTAGAATGTTGTGTTAAAATATTAGTTTTACATTTATTCGCAATCATCTTCAAGTGAGTGATTATTAACATCGTTCTATTAAGTAATATAAGGACTATCGGCAGAATACCCAGGGTAACGAAACTCAATTAAAAGAGGTTTTGAGCAACAAACCGGTTCCCCGGGAAGCAACCACGCCGCTTCAGTCGTTATTGGGAAAAAAACTCTTATTTTACATTTTTATATAGAAGTACATAGCACACAAACCATTTCAGACCTAGTACATTTCCTAGAAGCTGGTATCTCTTTTTAGTGCGGCACCATTTCGGTGGATATCAATTGCCGCAGATAATTCTGAAGCCCAGTTTTCTCCATAGAGGGATCCCCTCAGGGGGCTCACCTTCTTTAGGTGGGTACGGGTGTCACAATCCCGAGGTACCCTAGTGATCTTTTCCTTTTACCAAGGGGTTTACTATCTTTGGTAAACACGGGTGTCACGACCCCGGGATACCCCAGTGATGCTTCCCTATTTTCGACCCTCCATCTTGTCATCCAATTTCTTTTCTTCTTTTCCCGTCCAGATCACAGACCTATGAATGTTTGGCGCAGTGTGGCCAGGACTGTCTCTTGCGCCATAAAACACCAAACTCAACAAAAAAAATCAACAACTCCATAGAGGGATTCCCTGATGATGTGAACCTGTACTAGGATTTAATTTTGTCAATAACACACAAGCCAAACAGACACTCTAGGGATCTTTTACATGCCGTATAATCATCCGACATGGCCGCTGTCGATTTTCTGCATCATGAAAATCCACTGACTAGGGCCGGGGTCTAACCCATGACCTTGGGTGCAGAAGGCCAGCGACAAACCAACTGCGCCACCCAGCCGGCAGATTCAACACATGAACACATAATTACAAATGAAAGGTAAAATAACGACATACATAGATAATTACCTAATACAAATTATAAATATATATAAAGACAAATTCACAATACACACATATACACAATCACACAATACAAATATACAAAGCCAAAAGTAATAATAATAATAAATATGGCAAGAGAAGAAGAGAAAATCCTTCCAACATCTTGCAAGTGTTTCAAAAACAATAATAATGCCCAGCTGTCGCCACCAATTCCTGATGATACTCTTTCCCCTTAATTTATCCTTTAGTTTAAAAAAAATCAATACCCCAAGGAAGTCGATTTATATAAGAACCTTCCCTTAATTTTAAACATAAAGGAAGAAAGCAACCAATATATATATATATATATATATATATATATATATATATATATATATATATATATATATATATATATATATATATTGAATTTTATCGGAGATATCTTTTGCACAACAAGAATTTAACCTAAGAACTGTCGGTGGCGGATCTCGTAATTTTGAACCACACCCAAGTAACGAGACCAACACCTAAGCTGGCACTCCCTCTCCGAACTTCCCCACCATGCCACTGGAGAACGTTTGAGCCTCGACAGATTTAACGTGCATCGGTCCCCTCTGCACGGCGGTTCTTCAGCGGTATTAGGCTCAAACGTATGACACTCAGGCCACGAGTCCATGATCATAATCACTACGTTACCGTGGTCACGTGGAGCATTCAAATCCTATCAGAGAATTATATCATGATATAGTCTTAAAGGAACCTTCAATAAATAATCAAAATATTTAATGTTAACAAAACAGTGAGTTCTGGCCTGATTCGTCAGATTCTTAGTTTGTTCCTTGACTAGCTTTCGCCATTTTTTTTCAGTTACTGAATAAAACCTTTAAAATTTAGTCGCCATTTTGATTAATTCTTTTATTATTACGATAGTTAACAATTACTTTTAATTTCGTTTGAACATTGCATCGAAACAGCTGCATAGTTGGAAAAAAATTTCTTGTTTAAATTAAGTAACCATACAGTTCATTTTTACTTTTATGAAAAAGAATTTCGTTTTTCTCTTGTTTATATCGCACATTATTGACCAACGATGCTTTAAGTTTATTCTGAAATCGCAAAAAATAAATAAGATTGTATTATAAAATGAAAGAAAATTTTTTTAAATAGTGTTACTTAATTTAGAATGTCATATCAAAACCTGAAGAGGTCTTCGAGTTCTAAGTTCTGGATAAAATCAGCAAACGTTTTGCTTTTATTTTCAGACTTTTAGTTTACCGGGTTCTTCTATCCTTTTACCTTTGAAAACTACCTTTTCTTTTATCAAAAGAAAGGGTTTGCGTTATTGGACTAAGTAGAACATAAATTTTATGTAAAAATAGCCACTGGAAATCTTGGTCATAAAATTCGTATTTCCAGAGAGACAACGGAATACTATTGGTTTTGAGTTCTACTGTAATTGATATTCTAGTCGAGTCTTGAATTCGCGTTCATACTCCCCTAAAATTCGTAATGTGGAATAAATGTTAATGCATGTGGATAAAGGTCAGTGTATGCTAAATTCTACCGAGAGTTAAAATTCTCCCGTTGTACAATATAAAGTTAAGAGATGGAGGTATCACCTCAGGGGTTATCATCCTCTTGCCAATATTTACAATTTCCGTCACGAATAACCCTCAGACAAATCTAGAACAATATTATATATATACACCGAGAAGCCATTACATTATAACCAATTCTCACCTAGAGTCATGAGTTTGCATGGAGACAAAACCATGGTGCTCGCATGACTGACGGTGGAGTATATAAACTGCTCCTGTGTACCGTCTTTCCCCAACTAGAGTATTTACCGAGATAAAAAAAAAAGCAGCTGATTTCAAAAAAAGCCAAATCGTAATGACTTGGTGCCTAGAACATCAGTTTCAGAATCGGAACATTTGGTGGGTTGCCATTGTGAGTACTTATCGAAAGTAAAGTAAGGAGGGTGAAATGACAAGTCACCAGTTAGTGGTTTGTCAACTACGGAGCATTAATTCAAGCAGAGAGCTGAATTAATTGTTCGCCATAACTGAAAGGTTACAACAGAATATCAATAGAAGCTACAACAGTGCCAACCCAGACGGTGTGTGTCAACACTCAGTGCAACATATACAGCAAACAGTACCAGAATCCATTCCTACGTTAATGCCAACACCATCTACAATGGGCAATAGGGCATCGTTTTTTGGAAAGAGGAAGAATGGAATAAAATCGCGTGGTTCGACAAATCATGTTTTTTGGTTAATTACAGTGATGGGCGAGTGCGATTACGTCATTTTTCAAAGGTAACTCTGACCCCCTGGTGCACAGTTGCCCGAAAACAAAATGGTGGCGCCATTAATACAATTGGTGAGGGATAAGGTTGATGTTTTCCGGAGGCATATTAGGACATATAATACCCGCAGAACAGTGAGCTTTAAACTTTGCCGATTCATGGAACTCTTAGAAATATTAGGTGTTTTGGGGAATCTTTATCCAACCCTAAAAATTACATTCTGAAAAAAATTTTGAAGTAGATCAACATGTATATGTATTTTACCCAAGGCAGTCAGAGAAAATTTCTGTGTGTCTTACTAAGTGTTGTTCATTAATAGTATTAATTCGTGCTCCATGTGTCAATATCCATTGTATTTACTGTGAGATATATTTATGTGTAAATATGCTTGCATTTTTTTGCACAAACCATCAAAATCCAGCTCTGTTGAAGTTGTCTGCAGTCTCATTTCATATCCTGCATTTAATTTGATTCTGTACTTTTTTTTTGTTGCCATATACGTTGAAAAAGATTTTTCATTTAAATATGTTGTTCTAAATGGCATTAAAAGGTTTATAAGTGCGCGAGAATCTTCTTTGTATTCTGCATGAATTTGCAAAAAAAACATGCTTAAATATGAATTTTAAAAGCGAATCTGTTGATAAGTTGTTCCCTCTCCTTCAGTGGCAAGCTTTCTGATTTATTTCATGGCAGTAGAGCTGATTTTTTATCCATTCATGTTTAGTTTTCTTTTCAAGAAAAAGTAATCTTAACCCTTTATCTACCGACGGTACTTATAAGTACCACTCACTTTAAAATTACATAGAATAACCATTTTTACGAATACTCTGTTGGTTTTTAGCAGGAATATATTCATTTAAATCCACTCTTCTAAGATATATACGGTGGCACGCGGGTTCTTTGATGCATATTTTAGTGGGGAAGGCGAACACGAACAGCTTTATAGCATAAGTTGCGTTTTCAGCTAACATTTTGATCAAATTTCGAAGATTGTCACTTTGTACCGAAAAAGTAGTTAATTTCAGAAGATGCCTTTTTTTTTTTTTTTTTTTTTTTTTTTGCGCGTTAAAGAAGATTTTAGAAAACGATTTGATTGTTTATTTTAATTTAACAGTGTGTATAATTAGTTTTACATTTGAATAACTTTGTGGTACTTATAAGTACCGACAGTACTCTCGATGTTAGAGAAGTTTTTTTTCCGTCAGTGTGGTTTATTGTTGTTTTTTGTTGTGTTGTAGAGTCAACACTCTAGAGTGCAATAGATTTATGCTTTCTTTTGGCATTTCTTTTTATCTTAACTTATTTATTTTGCTTTTTTATTGTTTTATTCATTTTCAAAAACTTTTAAACTAAATCTGAGCTCTTTTTTTTTACTTCTTTTTGCCACACAATTAAATGAAATACCTATTCTTGTTTTAAAAATTAGCAACATTTTAATTTCTATATGTGTAACTGAGATTTAACAATAATTGGAGATTTTCAAGAGGTGCTATTATTATTATTATTTCCCTTTCTTAGAATGTCTGGAAAAAGAAGATCAGCCTTCAAGAGGCCTTGTATTTATTACAGAACCCACCATCTGAAATCAGTGATGTACTAAAAGAGGATTTTTCAGAGGAAGAAATCTGCTGGGATTTTCATTCGATTCTTAACATGGCGATCAAAAGATTGAACAAGACCCAAGATACAGTAGTTCACCTTAGGAAAATACTGCAATTTCTTCCCCAAGATGCAGTGCTTCAAAAAAATTCAATCGAAACATCCCTCAGAATGCACAACGTGTAAAGAATTTTTGAGTATTAATAAAAAGAAAAACTGTTTCCTTGAATATTATCAAATTAAGTTTATGTGCAAAAGCTTTTTATACGTAAAAAAAAGTAAATAAGTTTTTAAAAACTAATAATCTTTAAAAATAAAAATTTTTGCTGTAAAATATTAGTGTTCTCTAGTTATTTAGCTTTTTTAAGGTATCCGACTACGTTCGGAACCGTGACTTTAAAAAAGCACATAAATGGATAATTTTCATGATATTTAGTGTCACTCAGATTAGAATACGTTCATAAAATAGTTTTAAGGACGTTTTAAAAAAAATTATTCAAATACAATATTTTGGCAAAAAATTAACTCATAATAATTTTTATAATGGAATTTTTGAAAAATTCACATTATTTTCAGAGTTACTACCCATTGAAATAATTATTAACGTTTTTTCCTTAAAATTGCTCCTCTCTGTTGTCGTAAAATATGGGTAAACCCACTTCTAAGTTATATATTTCAAAAATTCTTGTTGAGCCTCTGTAGAGAGGTCTGAGCTAAAGACAGGCAAAATATTATTATAATAGAAGAACTTTTCACAAAAGGAGAACATTTTGAAAAAAGATTATTCTAAGTTAATTTTTTTGCCAAAATATTGTATTTAAATAATTTTTTTTGTCAAAATGTCCTTATAAAACAATTCTATGCATGTATTCTAATCTAAGTGACACTAAATATATTGAAAATTATTCATTTATGCGCTTTTTTAAAATCCCGGTTCCGAACGTAGTCGGATACCTTAAGTGTTAAAGCTGCGTTAAGAGTCATTCGGTCTTTTCGTATTATGAGATTATTTTAGACCTTTGTAGACTGACGGTACTTTAAAGCACCATTTTAATTAATTAGCTCTAATGTATTAAATTTCCCGAAGTTGAGTATTTTATTTATGTATATCCCTTAATTTTCAATGTAGTGATTCAATAAAAAAATTGGATGAAAAAAATTGCAGTAAATTATAATGCGATAGATAAAGGGTTATGTATATTTTTAACTGAAAAAATGTGTTCCATTTTTTTACGTTTTAACACTGTCCCCTAAATTCAGTTCATTTTCCTTTAAATTCATTCATCAGAAAAATTTAGTTATTCATAACACTGCACGCCTTTTTGAGGTGTGATGACCCAAGGTTGCATTTTGTGACCAAAGCTTTCAATTTTCTTCAGTTTTCTTATGTCTACATCTAATTAAAACTACATTTAATTTTCTTATAATATCTTGAAAGTATGCGTTTACTTCATTTAAAATGGCAAACATGTCTACTAATTAAGGTTAACTTTGCAACCACAGTTCATCTCATAATTTTGAATTCATACATGGCACAGTTTTGACTTGATTCATTTAAAAAAATCTTAATTTGAAATGAAATATCAAATCTTTTCTATGGTTTGTGGATAATTCTCCACATGATAAAGCGTAATATCTAACTTAATTAATTATATTGCTTTTATAAAAAATTTCATTTTTTTATATCATTTAAATCGTATTCAATACATTCTATACTGTGATTTACTATTCTAAGTAAGTTATGATTAAGTTTCACTTTTATCTTTCTCTCCATTCTTTTGTATGGTAATCAAATTCAAAAATGAGAAATTGACTCTCATTTGCAAACATTTGATTCCAATAAATTATTATTTTATTTTTCATTGACTTTGGGAATCTAATTCTGAATTTCTGTTCCTTAGATTTCCACAGAATTTCCTTTTAAACCAGATGATCTGAGAGCTTGACTAATAGTTTCAGGTTAAATTAAAGAGGAAAGCTATTCATTGAATATTATAGAAATTTTAACAGAGCTCAAACATAGATTATTTACATCTCTTTTAAACATAAAACTTTTCCCTCATCGAGTTAGCTTTGATGGATGGTCACATTTCATTTTTTTAATATTCTATCCATTTCTTGATTGGTAATTGAATAATATTAAAACTATTGCAAAATAATTTAAACACATCGGCAAAACACATTTTATTTTTATTTGTATAATTATCAAATTATCGTGATGTCAAGCAAATTGAACTTATTAATAATAACCTAGTTTGTTTGCTATTGGAAAGGTCAGCTCGTGGCAATTAGTAAAGTCGTACGAGTCTAACTAATACAATGTCATATTCTACGGGGGCTGGTTCTATGATTTGAAAGTTAGATTTGAACCTCAAAAACTAGAATTGGAAAGAACTGAAATGGTAAAAAGCTTAGAAAAGTAAACGAATAGAGTTGTCCTAATTCCTGAAGTGAAAAATATCAAGTAATTAATTATCGAAATATTAATTTAATTTCTAGAGGTTATGAGACTTATAATTGCTTGTTACCTATTAATTGCTTATGATTATAATTTTAATGTTAAAAACAAGTAGTATGTATAAAAAAAATTTAAATCAATTCCTGCTTAGGTCAACAAAGAAAAATTTTATTTTAGTTACTTTTTATCAAATAATTGCAATTAATATAAATATGAATATACGTATGACACAGAATCACAATATTAAGTGGCAATTAATTTTTATTAATTATCATTAAAGTGTCGTATTGTCATTCAAAACAATCGTGTATATAAAATTTCAGCTCAACTGAATACTTTAAAACGTGAGAAAAAAAATCTTAAAGTTTTGACCCAAGTCGCTAAAAATGAAGCATTTTGGGTCAACTTCAACACTTAGCAGTTGACTCCAGAGTCTCTAGCACAATAACCAATTTTATGGTGCAAACACTGTCCATATTTATGGTTCTCTTTTAGTCGATAGCTTAATTACTCCTTCATTATTCTCATGACACAATCACGACACAGTTTCTAGTGGACTGGCATTTATTTTTTACTCACAACACTTTTTACATTCATATCAGAATTACTGGGCATGCGCAGTTGGGCTGGCGCAAACACAGTTCACATATTCTTACTTGAAGACACAACAATACACTCCTAATTCTCTTAATTACACAGATGGCATTTCGCACGCCGTGAACTGACAAAAAGCCAACGTGACTCTATATCTGTAATTCTTTAAATAATTAATTTAAGTCAATTAATTATAATTAAATTATCGTATTGTAACCCAAAACAATCGTGTATAGAAAATTTCAGCTCAAATGTCACTAAAATGTGAGAAGAAAAAAGACCTTTTCAAGTTTTGACACGTCGCCAAAAGGGTCGCTAGGTCTCCAAAAAAGGAATCCAACGTGGCTGCTTCAGTAATTCTTTGAATAATTACTTTTAATCAATTAATTTTTATTAATTATAATTAAATTACCGCATTGTCATTCAAAATAATCGTGTATATAAAATTTCAGCTCAACTGAGCGCTTTAAAATGTATTTTATTAACGATTGAAAATTTGAACAAGATATAGGGAGATAGTGAACTAATAGTAGGAACAGAAAAATCTATTAAATAGTTAATTCTTCATGTTATGGCTTAAGTCAGTGCTTCTCAAACTTTCAATACTTGTGACCCAATTTCAATCATAATTTTCATCGCGCCCCCCTTCATACAATAACAATGTATCGTCAATGCAATACTAATGTATTTTGACGCTAAAACTCTACAATACGATCTCAATTATAAACTCAAATTATCAAGATAAGTATTAAATTTTGTATACGTTACTTTCAAGCAATAGATATTTTAAGTTATATATATATATATATATATATATATATAT
>BMAV01003431.1:36436-49111 GCA_019973955.1 Trichonephila inaurata madagascariensis
TTTAAAATCATGGTTTCGAACGTAGTCGGATACCTTAAAACGATCTTTTAAGCGAATGTCAGAAACTCCTTTAATGATTTTTTCAAAGTAAATTTAAAATTTTTTTTAATTCCAAAAATAAGATTGGAATAAGGAATTTTAATTTGTCTGCATTTATAAAATGTAATTAAGTCGTTTCTTTTAAAAGAAAAAGATATGAGAATTAAAATAGAAAAAGTATCACGTTTGGATCTGATATTACATACGTAACCAAAATTTGACAACAAAGTTTCGGAGTCTCTTTATAATTATAAAATTAATTAAAATTTAAATCAGGGCTTCGAACCGTAAACCTTCGTTCCGGTTCGACTAAAAGAAAATATATCGTTCCAGTTTTCGTTCTTCCAAAAGTAACGGTTTTCGGTTCAGTTCTGAAAAAAAAATTTAATTTATGTATATTTTTATTTGCACTAAAAATATAATTCTATCATAAGCAAAAAATGTAATTCTATCAAAATTTAGAAAACTGTATTCTCTTATATGTATAAATGGTTTTGAGATATTTTATTAATTCACTGTATTTATGTCATTTTTATATTATCCCAGAATTTATAATTTTAAAATTATTTTGTTATATTCTAAACTTCCGTTGTATGTTTTATTTTCTTTTTTCATTCTTGCTTATTTTATTTTGTCATTTTTATTTCATTTTGTTATAATTCTTTTTTCATTTTTGATTAATTTTGTTCTATTTCTTTTGTTTCATGTCTTTTGAATTTATTCCTTGTGTTGTTTTACATTTATTTTTGAGAACTATTAGTACTCCAAACACTTTTTGTTTCAGAAAAATAATTGTTTTATAGGTCTCCTTAATTGCAGTTTACACACATTAACTTATTCTCAAATAATTATGATTGTAGTTAAAAATATTTTTTAGTGTGTGACTGGCACCTAGATAATCTTTGTAATAGATCTTTGCTCGGTGATATATTATTATGGTATGTGTATTATAAATAGAAAGTTACCGTAATTTGAGTATTGGATACTCTTTGGATACCAGTTTTTGTATTAAATAGATTTCGTGATTCAGGGGCTTTTTCATGTTTTTGGTAGTTTTGATTTGATATACTGTATCAGTTCTATACATTGGAACATTATTGTTCCATTTTATTAGTGAATTTTAATAACAGTTATTTTAAATTAGATATATGTCGTTTTTGAAAAAGAAAATACAATGAATCACAAGATTGGTGATTCAGATTACACAGTAGTTAATACTACTAATAAAAAAGCGAACTTCTACAGGGATAGAACTTTCTGGAATACGGATTTTATCAAGCATAACAATTTTTCTAATAATAAACATGTTAGCAATAACTCTCAGAATAAACATAATCACAAATATATTCCTACTCGATTAAACTTACACAATCAAATAAATTTCCACAATAATAATTATTATTATACTATGCAATATCAACACATAAATTATTTTCGTTATAATAAATGCAATAACAGTAGATGTAAAAGATCTCCAATGTTAAACATAGAGCAATATGATATAATTCATCCAAATTTCTCTTATGTAAAGCTGTGACGTCTCACGCGTCCTTTCTCTAACATAACCTATGTGTTCTTTGACGGCCACGATTAATGGCAAATCTTTTCCAACCCAAATCCAAGAAGTGAAACGAGGGATAGATGCAAATAAGATAACCTTTAAAAGGACAGAAGTTTTAGTAAGTGCTATGGCAATTTAGAGAAAGTTCAGTTCAGAAAAGATAGAAGTGTAAATTGACGGCTTACCTAAGAATCACGAAAATCTCGCCATTCATCCAAGGTACATACCATTGTAAGCCAGCTTAGATGAATATCTGAAGTGGATTAGACGTTGCTTAGAAATCAAGGTAGGAAGATTATATTCTGAATGCGAATATATTATTAAGATTGAGAGTAGGCGGATATAGTATAACTATATAGATAAGTGATCCAATTGCGCGATCTGTGTTAATTACGGCTACGTGTTTTGGTTTATTCTCACTTAATATAAGTTTGTTCGATATATAAGTAATTTAAGTTAAATTCTTAATAAAAGTCATATTAAGAATTCTAAAATGTCTCATCATTTCGAGAATCCCACACCTCTAACTTACGCTGAAACCACACGATATGGTCAACGAAGATCGACCATATCACAAAGCCTTCAAATACATTTATATGTTGAGCTGAATATTATGTAATTTTAAATATATTGGTCAAACATGTAACAGTATCAATATTCGTATAAACCTTCATAGAACAAATACCAAAAATTACAAACATAATAACAATTATAGTAAAATTGAACTTTGGCACATTCGTCTACATGGCTTTGAAAATATTGATATTTCCATTCTCAGAATAGTCCCACATGTTAAAAATAAACTGTGGTGGGAGCATTCAATAAAATGATAACAAGGATTATTTTTATAATAGTGATAATGTAATAAAAGTTAAGCGCATAAAAAGAGGTGATAGGTAGAGAAAAGAACTAGTAAACTACTAGAAGAGACAGTTTCTAAAATTAATGATTTATGTAGCGACTTTGAAAAGTCATTTAACATTAACAAATTAAATATTTCTTGTTTGGTTTAAACAAAAAAGAAATTAGATATACTAAAGATATCCTCAAAAAGAATGTTTTTCAAGACTGCCATGCCTTACATATAATTAAGGACAATATTAATTTTCTTGAATAAATCATATAATAACATTAATTTTTCAAAAATATTTAATAAGTATGTACATTGCTTACCTAACAATAAGGTTTGCATTTAGAATTCATTATTACACTATTCTCACTATTCATACTTTCATTTTATTTTACTGTCTGGTACTCCAGCCACGTGTGACAGAAAAAGGCCTAATCTTTTAACAAGCCTCTGTTTTTTCTATTGTGTCGAAAATTTCTGCTGTACCGGGAAGGTGGATCCATAAAGCATTGCGTAACCCTAATTTTGCTGGTCTAATTCAGCGACAGCCTTAAAAATCATAATAAATCTCCATTTTAGTTCAAAAACTTTTTTGATATCTTCAATTTTAATAGCCCTAACCTCTGTTTCCTGTTTCGTCTGTTTTTATCCGATTTTAGCACAATATTCCTTTAAACCATTTATTTTCTTGATATGTTTCTTAAAAACCAATTTCTTTCTTTTTTAGCCAAGCAGAAAGTGGAATTTTGTCTCTTATTTTATTTTATTATACTATATATATATATAATCCTTAATTGTATACAAATAGTTATGTACCTTAGTATAACCACTCAAGACATTAAGAAATATTAGTCACAGAAGTACAATAGTGAACTCTTGGCCTTAGGAACTAAAATTGCAGGTTCAAACAAAGTGTTATGAATGATCAACCTTCACCTGTAATTTGCTTATACACTGGGCCATAGGGAAAGGAAAAAATTTTAAGAGAAATGTAATTATTACAAATAAAAGACGCAATACTATTAATATATAACGATAACAAAGAAAGGATTAATTTTTAACTTATGATTGATAACAATGTAAATAGTAAAAAGATAAAATAATTTACAATAGCCATAATTAGAATCTATTAAGAATTCAGAATTAGGCTTTAAGCTAAATTGCTTATTATAATGAAAAAACAAAAGTAATTCTTAAAGTTACGTTGATCGAGGTACAAGGATTTTATTGAAATCAGTCGCAAAGAACAAGACAGTTCCTCAAGAGCGATGGGAATTTATTGTTGAATATCTAACCGTTGAAATATACACAGGATTCAGCAACCATATTCGCTGAATAAATCTCAGAAGGCCTTCACACCTTTCAGACACAATTATCAATGTCTAAAGTACACGCATGTATGTATGAGATTATTCAAAAGCACCGCTCGGTCAATTAAATAGCCGAGTTAATCGGTAATCACGGTCAAAGCAAGTCTACTAATCGCTAGTCAAAGCAGTATTAACTAATCGCTAGTCAAAACCAGACTGACTCAGCTTGGCAAGCGTCTCCCTATTTATATCTCTAGCACATATTTCGAGAAAAATCCGCTTGAGTCATAGATCGTGAAATTAGTGGATTTCTACACCAATTTCCAGAAGAATCCAGAGGGTCCTGAACTCGCCAGAACTGGTCACCACCATGAACGCCAAGTCACCAAAATAGTCATCAAATTTGCACCAAGTCGCCAACTGATTCCAACTTGGCTCTATCGTCATGATTTGTCAAGTTCTCATTGAATCGCCTTTATAAAGTAAGGAACGGTGCTCTTTGTGATTACTACAATTTTAACATAAATTAAATATAACATAGAGTAATATAAATGCATTATATATCCAAAAAATTATTTACACTATTTTACACAAAATTTGTAACAATATTTAGGCACAATGAGGCCCCAAATATGAATGTATATATAATCCATAGTCTAACTCTCAAACATAGAAATAATATTTTTCGCACATGGTCTTTCTTTTGAGAGAGATCATTGTTTTGCACTTCTGGCGTTCAAAACATAGTTTTTGCCACACATCTTCAGTTATTTAAAATTTTTAAAAGCTCGTATAATAAATTGACATTCGTTATGAAGAACTGAAAACATATTTGGTGGGCAGCATAAAACTTTTAAATATAAAATCGATAAACTTTCTAATTAATAGCTTGCACCAAGGGTGGACAATTGTTTTGACTCGAGAGATACATTGTGGAAGTGGATAATGGAGGATCGCACCTTTCTAAAATGATTGCATTCATTCGTTAGCTTTGCATCTCAGAAAAGGTATAAACTGTACCGTAAAAATAAATAAATATCAGTTTAATAAAATATTGGCACTTTTATTCATTTTAATTGTGTGCTAATTTCATATCTATGGCCTCAAGCACATTTAAATTTAGAATTATTTTAATGAGACAAATGTACCCTATCACACTTTGTTTGTCACACTTCTTTTGTTTTGGAATTTTCGAAATTCTCATCTTGACCTGCAAGTTAATAACTACCAATTTGCCTCTTGTTGATCTTAATGCAAATAAAATTTTGTTTAAAAATATTTGTCGACCCAAATACAGGAAACATTTTCTCTTTATTGGATTTTCTGATTGACATGGTGAGACACGAAAACAAATCTCTTTGTAAGCCGCTATTTGCCCACTCCTGGCTTACACATTTTTTTTTTTTGTAAACTTTAATTTTTAGTTAGTTCTGAACAAACTTACTCTCTAAGTAAATCGTGTTTTTTATGTGACCGATAAAAAAAAAGTATAATTAAATTCTTGGAAGCCGAAGGAATTTTTTAATTCTTTTATGAACTACTTTTCTTAAAATATATAATCGCAGATTTAAAATATTTCTGTTATTTTGGGGAACTTCAAGCTATACACGCTCCCTTCCTGAACCATGAACCAATTTAAGTATCCATCTTTTACAAACCTTAATCTACATACGTTCGTGTTGCATCCGTTGTGACCAAGATGATTGGAAGAATTGAATGCTCCATGGTCAATGAATGTCAATGGCCAAAGAGACGTCAGCACAAATAAGCCGCTGCCTTTTTCAATAATCATTGAAGACTCCACAGTTCACTTTCGTCGAGTTGTTGCAGTAAGTATAGGATGTACAAAATGTTATTCTATTGACCAGGATCATTATCCGCTTATTCAGGGCCAGTAGCCGATGCCTCCTTAAGAGTTCTTGAAGCTCTGCTCTTATGCAAAAAAAATTGCACCTGTGACTATTTTAAGAAGACAGTATTCAGAATACGTTTTCAATTTCAAATAGTCATATAAATGGAGATCCGTTACAAAAAATGCGTGCGACTTATAATCATACAAACCTAGGCACAAACCGACTTGATCGACTGTAGCCTTTCGATTAAATGAGTAATGATGGTATATGATTGTAGTTCAAGGCTTAGAGACGGACGATGGATAACATAATAGTGTTTTGCAACTGTTGTCATATACTCCTAAATTCACCACAATGTTTCGATGAATATATCCTGGAATAACATTTGACAGTTAAAATTATGCGGATATTTATTCTATTGAGGTTCAATTGCAGATATTTATTCTATCGAGAATGAAACGACCCTCCCTCTTTCAAAGGTGAGGGCTCATACCTTAAAATTGTGACGGGCTTACGCGTCTTTTCATTAACATGTCTTTTGGGTTCTTTGGGGCCAGAATTAATGGCAACTCTTTTCCAACCAAACCCAAGAAGTGAAGCGTGAAGGAAAGATGCAAATTAGGAAGCTTTTAAATATCAGAAGTTAGAGTAAGCGGTGTGGCAATTTGGGGAATGTTATGATAGTCAGTTATTCAATTGTGAAGTGACAGCCAACAGAGGAATTCCGTGACAAAAAGCCCTTAGGTCAAGGTGCATACCACTGTACTCCGGTGAAACGCAACTGCAACTAGAATCAGATTGATCACTATTCGACATTAAGGTAGGAGTGACTATTTAATATTCGGATCTGTGATAGAATAATAATTGAGCTTAGGCGAGTTTGTTATTGATAGTGGTTCGGGTTACGCTATTTCGGTATTATATATATTGTGTGTTCAGTCATCGGGGATTCTCTCTCATAGATTATTATTAACTTATCTGTTAAAGGTTTAAGTTTAAGATCTTAATAAAGTCATAGTAAGATCACATCAGCTTCTAGTTCTTCGTTTGCTCCTACACCTCTAGCTCACTCTGATAATTAAGGAGAAGGGCACTCAAGGGGGGCAACTTCACAAAATGTCCCTGCTTGTAGCTGGCCTTCATAATGACCATTGATCCAACAGCAGCAATACTTTCTCCTGAAATGGAGTCGAACTAAATTTACATGCACGATAGAACGGCATAGAGTTGTATTCACCAACGATCCGATCCATGCTTGTGTTTAGCAATAACACCATCATTTATGGATTTGACGTCGACGTAGTAACAAGTTCAACCGGAATGTTGATATAGAAAGTCCTTTTTTGGGGGGGCCTTATCACCTATGATAGCATGTTACAGTGCTCCGTACTTGGTAACTAGTCCTGATTTCACACGACGCAAATTTGTGCCAGTCAACTCG
Organism: Trichonephila inaurata madagascariensis; assembly: GCA_019973955.1. NCBI lineage: Eukaryota > Metazoa > Arthropoda > Arachnida > Araneae > Nephilidae > Trichonephila > Trichonephila inaurata. Next base: position 43,491 of record BMAV01003431.1, read on the forward strand.
TTTCCTGCCGCCACTCCTCTATTGTGAAGAGAGGTGAGAATTCCTGCACCCGCGGACACAAAGTGGACTGAAAAAGAGGTACTGCAGGGGAAAAGGGAGTGTCGGGCATCTGTACAAAGTAGAAGCAATGAAAAGCTTTCTCCGTTTTCAATCTACAAGTAGCCGCATGTGAAGAGCGTAGCTTCTACAATATATATTTAGTTGAGTCAATTAGTGAGGAGGAAAACGTAGTCCGAGATCTTGATGGAGTGTTACAGCATAGAGTGCCAGATATCCTCATGTGAAAGGACCCAGGAGATTTCTTTCCTATGTAACTCCAAACCGTCTGCTTCTTTTGTTAGGTGTGGCACCAGTTGACTAGTATGAAAGGATCGTAAGTTAGCAACACCCTGATAGCTCAATGAGACAAGTAAATTATGGGCTACAGTCATTCGAGGCATGTCTAATGTAATTTTCAAATAAGATAACGCCGATTACTCATGATACACATTAGCCAATAGTCTAAGTTATTCATATGCTTCCTTGTCACCAATTTTTATTCATCTTCCGCTGTGACAAGATGTTGATCCCCGAGTACATACGATAGCTTGGAAAATTATTTCATAAATAAAATTAAAATACCATTGAAAATGTAGAATTAATAAAGCAATTTATGATTTTTTCGCTTAATAAAGTTCAATTTATCTTTTATTCAGTATAAAAGTTTAAGAAAGGGATGATAAATATATTTATAATTAGGTATCAACGGTATACATTTAAATAGCTTAATAAAAAGCACTAAAGAATCGTTTCAAATTTGCTTCTGATGACAAATAAAAAATTCAGAAAATCTAAAAACTCGTCTTTGTTAAGAAAAGGAAGTTCTTGGTTTCAATGTGAGTTATTTTACTAATATTAGGTTGATTTTTTTTAGAAAGAAAGAAAATCAAAACTGTATCATAAATCACTGAATTATATTCATACTTATGATGGTATCTATTGCTTGCTCAAATTATTGGTAAGAGCATAATTTTTAATGATATGTAATACCACATAAAAAATATATTATTTCTTTTAGAAAATATTTCAAGGATATTTCATTGCCGAGTAATAATTCTTAGTTTTCTTTACTGAATAATTTTTAACAGAGTTTCTCTCTCTCTCTCTTCTGTTTCTTTTTTCATTTTGATCTCTTTGGAATATTTTTTTTTTCATTTTATATACTGAAAATATGGCTTGTAACCCCCCGTTATTTAGACTCTTCCATATTAACAGTAAAGAGACTTTCGCGCCCTCTAGCGAACAGAACAATCTTCAGTGATGGCCAAGTTTCGGAACTGTAAGGACGTAATGAGCATGCGCTCCGATCCCTTTCAATTCTATGTCAACTATTAGTTCTCTAGTTATGTATGTAAATGTGTTTGTTTTGTCTAATAAACGTGTTTTAATAACTAGTGGACTTAGTAAAGAACCCCTTCCCCGTCTGTCCCTTATCATTTGGCGCCCACCACGTCATAGGCTTCATTTACAAGCATTCCAGTAAATTCAGTTTGAGAAAAATGTCGATGTATTTTGGAAGTCAGGTGGATGCTTAGGAGTTTATAGATATGTTTACAAACTTCTTAATGAGAACAAGGTGTGTACCTGAACTTTTCTCATCACTCATGTTTTCTAGTTTTTCCTCTCCCAAACCTCTTAAGTAATCAATTGTTTTGCCCAAAAAATTCAAAAAAAAAGGCAATTTTTTTATTCCATATAACGAAACAAAGCCTAAATTTCTGCCTTCAGTGAAAAATCCCCACCTTCTCCCCCAAAGAAAATCTTGTATGAGAGAAGTATTTCAGTACCCTGGACAAACTGTATCTCTGAAAACACTAGCACTAATAATCACACTATAAGAATTAAAAATAAAATGAATCAAATGTAAAAATGTAATGTAATGTATATGTGTAAATCAAAGATAGAAGGAGGAAATTCTCGTACAGCGTACGGTAGCTTTCGGTAAACCGTATGGTGTACTGGCAAACCAGTTAAGGAATTAATATTTTTGCAATGTTACACGTACCGAAACTAGAAAAAATATTGCATGTTTAGGAATATGATTCAAGAATCATTTTAAAAAGTAATGAAAAAAATTGCAATGTACTATTTAAGATATTAGTTAACTTACTATTATGAGCTTTGAATATTACGTCACAGTATTAATTTAATAATATTTAGTCTAAAATTGGATGATTTGAATCATACTAAACAATGGCACAAATAATCTACTAAGAAATCTGGAATTATTCTTTACTAAAATCATATAATATTAATAAGTAAATATTCCAAGAAAAACTACTTATGTAATGCTTTATTACTGTGTGATCACTTTAATATCTCTTCAAATCTTTTCCTATGAGGAAAAGAATACTATAAGGTGATTATTTCTTAGTTATAATTATGAAAGTTTATACAACTGCCAAAATAGTGATGACATTTTTATTATTTCAGTAATCCCTTGCCTAATTTTTACTAGACTTCCTCTGAGATTGAAAAAACTATATCGCTTTCAAAAGAAATCGACTGGATTTATCTATTAGTTATAAAGAGATCAACGCAGTGTTGTATAATTAAGAATTTTGAACGAGGTAAGTTTATATTTTTAAACATAAACGTTGCGGTTTTCATAAAATTCATATAGAATCACAAATTTGTTTCGTTTAAATTGGAAAACAAATAAAAGTTAATAATTGAGTAAACACATCAGAGTAAAAAAGTGATACTCAGCAATTAATAAAAAAATTCACTATTCGTGGTAACAATTGAAAATACTTTCAAATGCAATTATTTGCGTATACTTCCAAAGTATTTATTTTTAGAGAAATGTAATGGATTTGTTTATAGTTGTTCATCCTTATCTTCCTTAAAATGTAGATTTCGTCTATTTGAAGCCTTCTACTTTAAGCAAATGAGTAAAATTAGAAAATTTGAGGAAAAAAAATATTTTAGAAAATTTATTTTTATCTATAAATACAGAGAAAATAAAAAAATAAAAACACTTTCACATAATCATTTTAATAATTTATTATTTAAGCACCATGTAAGAGAAATATTGTTTTCCTACACAATTTTTGTATCTAATTGTCTTTTCTGTTATTCATAGTGCTTCGAATATAATAGAAAATCTTAGGTAAAAATTTTATTAAAAATAATTCTTTATGTTTGGTTTTAAATAAAAAATATTTCAGTTTGATCCGATACAGATAATCACTTCAAAGAAAGTTATCGTCTTAAAAGTGTTATTTTGGTCTTTCAAATGTCCAAACGATAATTTTCTGTTTAGTGAAATTCCAGATATTATTCATACATCGAAATATTTAGATTTGTTATGTAAATTAAAAGTAAAAGGTTTATAAAAAAATAATTTTTTTAAAGTTTGGCATTAAATAATCAATATTTTAGTTTGTTTTGATATATTGGTAATCGTTTCAAAGAAAAAAACTATAGTTTTTAATTGATTATTTTGGTCTCAAATGTCAAAACTATAATTTTCTGTTCAAAGTGAAATTCAAGATATTATTTTCAATAGAATAATTTAGAATTATTATGCTTATAGTGCTAAAGTATGCAATTTTTTAATAAAATTTCAGATTAAATTAATAGGTTTTAATTCATCTAACGTATATCTAATTCACGATGGAATAAAATTTTATTTTCTAAGCAATCATTGAAATTAAATCAAATCCTTTACAACTCGATTTGTATCTAAACACGTAAGTTAAAATTTAGGTTATTTGTTAAATGCTTCATATTTATACGAAGAAACTTGTATATTTTTTAAAAAAAATAACGAAAACATAGCTGTTCTATTTCAGCAAGAGTGATTAACGCATTGAGGGAAAAAAAAAGAGTAACCATATCTATAAAAAATATGATGATTTTTTTCATTATGTAAATCTAAGAAAAATCTGATGATTCGGACTTCAACGACTTTTTAAATGAATTTAATCATTTTTATTTTCATTGGTTTAACATCATTTCTAAACGTAATTCTAAAAAATAGAAATATTTTTCTAGTCCTATTTTGTCTTATTAGAAAATAATATTTTTCCTTCTTCTTGATACGTATATGAAGTAAAATGGAGGCAATAACAATCGTGATTAATGCTTATTGACTCACATTTTCCTGTAAAACTAGAAAAATTACTACCTTTATTTTTAAATATAAATGAATATTTATTGTGTGTGTGCTTTTGCCGTTTGTACAAATGTAAAAATGATCTAAGAAGTAGTCGTTTTCCAAATAGAATTGAATTTTTTTTTTTTTTTTGTTACAACTTGTCATGCAAAATTCTTATTTTTAAATGTTTTTGTATTTTCTAACGCTAAGCATATTATTTCATTACAATTTTATAGTCTGAACCATACTCAAAAAGTACAAAACCTTCAAGCACACATACGTAGTTAATACTACATAATATGATTTTCGAAGAATTATGGAGTATTAAAATAGTTTTTTTTTATGTAATAAAACATTTTAACCATATATATTTAATTATTACTTCTAGCAACAGCACAAAATTCTTATAATATTAAGGTATCCGACTACGTTCGGAACCGTGATTTTGCAAAAGCGTATAAATGGTATATATTTATGATATTTAGTGTCACTTAGTTAGATTAGAAAACGCATATAAAATTGTTTTAAGTATTTTATTACAATAAAAATTATTTAAGTACAATATTTTGACAAAAAATGAACAAAGAATGACTCATTTTCAAAACATTCTCTTTTTATGAAAAATGCTTCTATTATAATAATATGTACTTCTAAAAATACAACCCTTTAAGTTAATAAGAAATGTCATTTCTTTTAAATAAATAGAGTTTCGAGATGTATGTTAAAAGCCTAAATTTTTTTTCTATGCTCATCTTTTTTTTTTTTTTTTCATTTTTGAAGCTCTCATTTTTATACCCGGCATATAACGCGCACCCATAAATTTACATCTTATTTTTTATATTAAAAGTAATTTTTTGACATTTATTGTGACTCAAATTAGAATATATATATAAAATTGTTTTAAGAATATTATAACAAAAAAAAATATTTAAAAGTAATTTTTCGGCAAAAAGGAAGAAGATATGACAAACTTACAAAGCATTCCCCTTTTGTGAAAAATTCGTCTATGATAATTATATTTTGCCTGCATATAGTTAATACTTTTATACCGGAGTTGAACGAAAATTTTTGAGTGAGTGAGTGAATATTAACGTCGTACTGTTAGGCTACACTAGGGCTTTTGGAGACGGACCTCGTAATTTTGAACCATGGTCAGGGGACGAGGACGACACCTGAGCTGGTACCTCATTTTCCTAACTACCACACCACACCAACTGGAGGACGTTTGAACTCTCGACAGATTTAACGTGTATCGCTGGCCTACACGGCGGGTCTTTAGTGGTACTAGACTCAAACTCGTGAGAGACACTCTGGTCACGAGTCTGCTACCTTAACACTAGGCTACCCCGTCCACCTAGAATATTTGAAACAATCATATTATTTTCAGAGTTAGATCAATTGAAATTATAACAGGTATTTTTTGTTAAAATTTCTCGGTTGTTTGTAATGCCACCTGTCTGACGTAGTCAGATCGAGACCC
>BMAV01003431.1:72173-110619 GCA_019973955.1 Trichonephila inaurata madagascariensis
ATATCCAAATGTTCAACGGTCATAGGTTGACCAGAGTCACACAGAGTACAGTTCGGTGAATCGGCGATACCAATTCTACCTATGCCATTAGTGTACGGGCTCTCCAATATTTTTCAATAGTAAAATTATTAGTGAAAAGCACACATCCATATGTTCAACGGTCATAGGCTGACCAGAGTCACACAGAGTACAGTTCGGTGAGTCGGCGATACCAATTTTACATTGATGAGATCTCAAACAATCCTGTCCTGTCAAAAGTTTAAAGTGAGCTACAGCAGCTTTTCTAGATCTTCAGGAACCTAGGACAGGTTCTCGTCCAAGATTGCCCAGTCCTTGTAAATCGATATCCCCGCAGCTACCATTTTAAAATTATATTTAAAGGTCAAATTGGTAAAAAGCTTTAAGAAATTAAAGGTTGAAATATTCTCGTGAGTCTTTGGATCACAAGGGCTCCTTTCTTATCAAGAAAGTGAGTATGCTCATTTCCAGCAATGTCACATTGAGCCGGTATCCAATGAAAAGGAATTTTATCAGTAAAATTTTACTCGGGATCTACTTGGGATGTAACGTAGCAGACCACCTCATGGTACAGCCTGGGTAACGCAAAATCTGCAGCAGCTTTTCCACTTCTCCAGATCTATTAACTAAATCAAACATACTCAGTGAAAAATTGTCCCATCCACACTTTTCTCTACGCGATATTTAGTTTTTTCCCGATCACCGATAATATATGCACTCTGATTTAGTAAAATAAACATAGCATACTACTTATAATTCTTAGGAAATAGTGTTAATTTTTCGAAATGAAATGGAACAATTAAGAAAATAGCTGAAATTTTAGTTTCAGTTAGACAGAAATCAGAGGCATTATTACTCGTATTTCAGTGATTTCATGACTGTATCAAGTTTGTAAAAATGCCATTGTACCAAACAGTCAAAATTTATTTTATTAATTTTTATTTTGGTAAATTTCTATAATGAATGTGTAATGGTATCCAAAAGCTGTATAAATAGCTCAGATTCATTTTATCACATTTGGTAAAATCTAGAGATCATGAGTTATTTATTATAAAAAAAAATAATTTTACACATATCGAACACCTACGGAAATAAAATCAAAATTACACTTTTTTTTTTGTCCCGAATGTATGGCAGGAATTATTAGAAAAGCTTTTTTCATTTAGCTGCAATGGTAAAACCAATGGGAAACCTATGCCCTCAAAAAATTCCATAAGTTATATATAATAGACTTCAAATTTACTGTCTATTTTACTGTATGCCGGTTCATTACACATTATACATCAATTTATTACCACATCTGAAATTGAATTATATATGTTGCAGAGAAATACATTAGTCGCACATCATTTTTTAAATAATTTCTGAGAATTCCGTTGAAATTCCGTCTGAAAACATAATACAAAGTTCTAGAAATTTTTCTTGGTAAGTAATCAGTTTCACTCCAGCATATAAATGAATTTTTTCAAAGAATTTCTCATTAAATGTGACGGCACTTTCATCGGAACCTTGATTATCGGAAATAGGCCATTAATAAAAAATAAATTAATAAATAAATCTACTAAAATTTGACACTCTTCGAAGAAAAAAGAATTAAAAGATAAGCTGTCTCATAAAAAAAATACTTTGCTAAAATACCAAGCTAAAGGGCCGATCAGAAATGATTTTTTGCCTTAAAATTGGTCTTTTTTTCTCTAATAGGTAGATTTTTTTTGTAAAGTTTTCACAACTATACAAAAAATATTTCGTTAAAGAAAAAAATCAATACAGTAGAGTCCCAAAAACTCGGACCAAAGGATAGCCGAGTTTGTGAAAATGCCGGGTCATCGAGAATGGGATTATAAAAGAATGAGAGTACGACTGTTCCCACAAAAAATACTGTACTCCCCGTGTATGTATTGTTTGCTTGAGGATACAACAGAAAATTAACTACCCAAGTACCCTTAAAGAAAAGGAAATTGCATTCTTCATAAAGGCATAGAGCAGTGCTTCTCAAAGTTTCAATATCCGCGACCCAATTTTCAACCAGGATTTTCCTCGCGCCCCCTCTTACAATATCAATGTATATATATCTCATTCAATAATACTGTACTTGACCGATACGACCTTAACCTCTTAAGAACCACCAGCGTATATAAACGTCTCGCTGAGTCAAAGCGTTAATTTCCCCTTTCCGAAGTACTATCTTTTCTCTGCACTAGAATCCGTAGAATTATTCTATCCATAGAATTATTCCGAAGGCTTTGGAATACAAAAAAAGCACCTTGACGATGTTTGCGAAGAATTTACTTATTTCAGAATATTTTTTCTTCTTCATTCCTCCCCCTGCCCTAATACATCTCATACGCACCCCTACGTGGAAAATGGTTGGCATTGGAAAAGAATCGCGTAACTTTTAATCGGCAACTAATGGATTAATTAAAAATCGTACAAATTATCACACACAAGGGGTTAATTTTTGTATATAGTTTTATATATGACAATCCCATGGGGTTACTGGTACTTATTAAACTTGTTCTTAGCTTAGTATTGTTAAAATAATTATAAAATACATCGTATAGCACTAATACATTTATAATGTAATATATCAGTGTAAATGTTTATTTTATTTTTTATTATGTCAGAATATGTTTTATTTGTTTACTTTTAGTAAATTAATAATTTTTTTAAAATAATCTTTTGTGTTTGACTTTTTAATATGCTCGCGCCCCCCTCGTAGACACGTCATGCCCCTCAAGGGGGGCGCGCCCCACAGTTTGAGAAACGCTGGCATAGAGCATTTACACACCTCAGAAAAATACTTTATGAAGGTATAAAGCTGTTTATATATAATGAAAATTAAATAGAGCCGACTTTACAAAAATTGGCTACTTTTTAAAGAAATTTGTAATGTCCGGTTGTCTTCCGTACCTCGCTCTGCGTTCTGCTTCTTCATCTCTAAGACGACGAAGAAACAGTAAGCCCATTACAGATGCTCTTTGATCAAAATACTGAAGAGTAGTTTCGGCAACCTTTAATGCCTCTCTACTTAATAATTTAGGTTAGTACGATGTCCTCAACGTTAACTTCTTCATATATCGGCATTTTTTCATTGACTGTAACAACAGCAATAATTTCTGAATCGAGCAAGGTTTTTTCCGACGTGCAAGAATGTGGCTGAGTTATTCGGACTGACGGGTTATCGAGTGCCGAGTTTTTGGGATTCTACTGTATTCTTTTCGAAATAAATGAAGCAAATTTTACTGAAACCCAGTACTTTTATACCCGAGACAAAAATTAAATTTCATAAGCTCATTCAATCACGATCAAACTCTCTTTATTTGCAAATCATTGAACATATTCTAAAAATGGGATGAAATTGCAATAAATGATAAATGCATGCAAATGATATTGTGACGTCTGCGATTGGGGTGAACCTCACCCTTCCATTCATTCTTTTATGGCTCCGAACAGGAGTGAGTGAAAAGTGCACGTGGTGTGACAAGTGCACGTGGCCATGGGGTCATTGTTTATTGTCTGACCTCGGGCAAACGCCGACAGCCGGTCTAGAAGTTATAATGGTCAAAGAGAGCTGGGACCCCAATGACAATAGGCGAAGCCTGTATGAAAGAATCCTGTCGCCTCGGCCGGTGTCGAGGGAATGGGATTATAGAACCCAGGTGGTTGATGGATAAGGGTGTTCAGAAGTTAGATAAGAATTATATATATATGGCGCCCTTAGTTTCCAGACGGACCAGGAATGTATTTGTGTTTGCCGCACAAATAGTACACGAATGTGGCCCGGGGACGAGGGTAGACTTTTGTGGCCTGCCAATGAGAAGAGACGAGGGGCGTGTTGTGGACCGGCCCTGGTGTTTAAAAGGGATTTTTTTAGGAGTGAGGAAAACCCTGGATGGAAAAACTTGGAGATGAGCCCTGGATGGAAAAACCGGAGGGGAGCCCTGGATGGAGAAAACTGGAGAGGAGCCCTGAAAGAAAGGGATTGGAGAGGAATGGAAAGAAATAAGAAACGAGGAACGCAGGTGGCGTTAAGAGATAAGCGAGTGCTTTCGGGAAAAAGGATTGAACTCCCGTTAGATAGACTGACTGCACCGGCTTGACATATTTATTGAACTTTATTACTTCAAATATAGTAACCTATGAAGCAAATAAATACTGCTTTAATTTTAAAATGAGGCTGTGACAGTTTTTCTTTGTTTGTTATCTACTCACGACGTTACAATATCCTTTGGACCCCATAAATTATGAAAAAAAAAATAATAAGTAAAACAAATTATACTTCCAAAGCAATTGTAGAGTTCACTATTGATTGTATTACATCAGTTTATATTATTTTATTCTGCACTTGTGATTGTACTTGTTCCGGCTGGCTCCACTTTTATTATTAGAAGTTTTTGAAAATAGGTAGAAACTGAAGAGAATGCAATTTCAGAGGTTATTTAACGTCACATTTTTGCACTAGAGCTCTTGGCAACGGACTTCACAATTTTAAACCATGATCAAGTGACGAGGATGACATTCGCGTATATTGACCTGCGCTTTAATTTAAAGCATTTTAAAAAAATATTGTTATCCTAAAATTCTATATACTTACTTTACTACTTTTTATGTTTAACCAGCCTAAAAAAAAATAAAAGGATTTTTTTTAATATTTATCTCACTTGACTATGATAAATATTTTAGGATATTTAATTTACTTATGGCTTCTTCTATACATTTTCACTTCAATCATGCGTAAAAAGTTTATATTAAAGTTTTTTATTGACGTTACATTAAAAGCTTTTCAACAGGTCCGTGGATAAGAACTTAATATCTTCGAACCATGGTCAAATGACGTTGAAAATATCTTAACTAGTTCTTCATTCAGAGCCGAATTTAGGTAATGCCGAAATGGATTCGTAGCCATGGCAACAAGTTTTGACGGGAGTTATCTTTTGTTCACGATGACATTTGATGTATATTAACTGCTATATGACGACTTGTCTAGATGCTGTGAATTCTCAAAAAAATTCAAATTATGAGGAAAAGCTGGCGATGGATTGAAGTTTATTCATTGTATTTTAATGCTAATGATGTGTATAGCAGGGGTGTCAAATTCGCGGCCGACAAAAAGCATTTTTGCCGCCTCGTAAGTGGAACGGCACATTATAATACGTAATAAAATATCAAGGTTTCTCCCGAAATAGGAAAAATAGTAGCACAAAAGAGATTTCAAGTGTCAGAAACGCTAAATTTTTTCTTGTTCTTTTATTTATGTTTATTATAATGTATTATTCGGAATACACTTACGTTTCTATGAATATTGTTTTTTTTTTTTTTTTTTTTTTGGCCCACCAAAAGTTAAACCTTGTTTGCTTGGCCCAAGTTCGACACCCTTGATGTACAGTATATTGTTGTTATATCTCTCATTTTTATTATTTTTTTTTCGAATAGCAGAGGGGTTTGACATTAAAATAACAATCAAAAAAAGAATAAGAATACAAACGTTAAGGTATCCGACTACGTTCGGAACCATGATTTTAAAAAAGCGCATAAATGTATAATTGTCATGATATTTAGTGTCACTTAGATTAAAATACATGTATAAAATTGTTTTAAGGTCATTATGACAAAAAAAATTATTTAAATACAATATTTTGGCAAAAAATTAACTTAGAATAACTTTTTTTCCAAATGTTCTCCTTTTGTAAAAAATGCTTCTATTGTATTAATATTTTGCCTGTATATAGCTCAGATCTCTGTACAGAGGCTCAACTATGTGAATTTTGAAAAATTCACATTATTTTCAGAGTTACAACCCATTGAAATAATGATCGGCGTTTATTTTTTTAAATTTTTCCCCTCTGTTATCGTAAAACATGGATAAACCCACTTCTAAGTTTTATATTTCAAAAATTCTAGTTGAAACTCTGTACAGTGGTCTGCGCTATATACAGGCAAAATATTAATACAATAGAAGCATTTTTTACAAAAGAAGAACATTTGGAAAAAAAGTTATTCTAAGTTAATTTTTTGCCAAAATATTGTATTGAAATAATTTTTTTTTGTCATAATGTCCTTAAAACAATTTTATACATGTATTCTAATCTAAGTAACACTAAATATCATAAATGTTATCCATTTACACGCTTTTGCAAAATCACGGTTCCGAACATAGTCGGATACCTTAAAACAGTGATTTTCTCATTTTTATTATTAGTATGTTTGATTTATATTAAACTAGTGCCTTTTAGTGGCCACGCTCACGCACTCGTGACCGACATGTCATAAGTTCGAGCCCACTGCCACTGATGACCCGCCGTGAACAGCAGCTGATCCACGTTAAATCTGTCGAGGCTTAAAGCCCTCGCGTTAACGAAGAGTTGGCATCCGGAGAGGTGGGCACCAGCTCAAGTGTCTTCGTCACTTCTCCATTGTTCAAAATTACGAGGTCCGTTGCCAATAGCCTTCGTGTTGCAAAGTAGTGCGACCTTAATAAAAACTCACTCAGTATTAAACTTCAAGTTTTTTTATTTGTTTGTTTATTTTTAAACGTTGTTTTCTGTCTTTAAAAATTAATAATAGGTTTGCTTTTGTAATCAAAAACATAGATTAAAATCATTTTATGATCAAAATCTTGCTTTGACTTCTTATGACGTACATGAAATATTAAGGGATGGCGTATAAAATAGAACTACAAACCTCTATAAATTAAAAAAGGAATAATAGAAAAATTCATACAAAATTAACTCATATAAGTTCCTTAGAGGTATTTAATAGCAATAATATTTCAAACGTAAAGAAACTAGGCATCTGGTATCTTCTGGTCTAAGAATTTCTCTGATAAATTCACACGACCTATGATAGACGAATTTCTATGGGTTAGGGTTAGTGGTATTTTTCATCGTACCAAAATACATCCAATCCTGACCTTGTATACTAAATGTCCGAATTACGTCATTTGAAAATTTTGTGGTCGGTTCGCTTAATCGAAACTGTTTCATTCAAAGTAAAGAAAATTCTAGTATTCCACTAGATGATCTGTAATAGAATCAGAGGATTTGAAATCACTCACGATTGTACCCTAGGCTACCACAGTCCTTATTAAAGGCAAAACATTTCACAAAAATGTCATCAAACTTTTATGAGGAAAGTTAACTTTAAATTGCTTTAATTAATTTAAAATTCGATTCAATGAAATTAAAAAAAAAAGGTTAAATACAACTACTTGTTCTGACTCGAAAGAAAAGTGTTCATGTTTTTATTTCAGTTCTAAAATACTGTTTCGTTTATATAATTTTATGTATAAAAATAGTACAATTGCGATTTTTCTAACATCATAATTTTACCTCCATTGAACGATGGTTACCCCGATATCAGAATCTGATCAGACCATATCAGTTTTAAATAACTGAGTTCGAATCATAACATTCTTTATGCGGTTGCCAACAAAAAAGAAATTAAGCTTTGATTTGCTTAAAAGCAAAAGTTGTATTTAACTTTCAAGTATATTCGGTCACACATATTCATTTCTCTATTTCTTTACTTTAATCTTTTCAGATAGCATTTTCACAGATCTATTAGCATATTTTCTTATTCTTGACATGTTCAACACAGGCTTACAGTTCTAAATTTATCAACTGTTTCTTTATTTTTTTATTTTATTATTATTTATTTAAATAATTTGAATACTCATTTTCAAAAGAATCAAAAATGTAACTAAATAATCTAAAATTTAATATCAATCTATTAATTATATTATCTATCTAAAATTTCACGCAAAAAATAAAGATATTTGAGATTGTTTAATTACATTGATTGTATATTTGTATATAAAAATTTCGAATTCACTACTAAAAATTTTTTTTCACAAAATATCTTATGCTTAAGACGTTTTTAAAATTCTTGTTATAATAAACTGTTTTTACTGTCTGCAAATACATATTTAATTCGTTTTCCTTTATGAAAAAGTTTATAAATACGCTATGTCTTATAATCTTATGTGTGAAAAATTTAATAAGCTAGTTTACTGAAATAATTGTATACGAAATCATTTGAAAACTTGCGTGACAATTTAAAGAGAAAGAAGATTATTTTAAATCATAAATACATTTTATTATTTTGCTGCATTTCCTTTTATGATATGAATTCCTAAATATAATTTAATCAATAATAAAAAATGCTCATGAATATTTCTGCAATTATATTTTTTCTTCTAATGTTATACTTATGCTAATGATAAAATCGTTTGCTTTTCTTTCACAAATTTAATCATTTGAATTTTTTTCCCATGTTTAGAATGTCGATGACCTTTCAGTTATTTAGAAATCATGTTTTTTACTTATAATCAAACTAATGCTACTTAATTAGCCCTTTTTTTCTATTTTTTTCACCTTTAATAATTTTTTTAAATATTTATGAAAATATGTTCAAATAAATAGAAAATGAAACTTTTTTTAAAAAAAAATTTCAGATGATTTTCCTAAGCAAGAGAAACTTAAGCTTTCATAAAAATATTTCAAACGAACTTTTTTGTGATTGAATTAATAACTTTCCTATATTGTACGATTAAAATAATTTAAGGACACGCTGTCCGTTTTACGTCAGAATTAGATGTTTTTAAAAAAGCATTCTTCACAAAAAAAAAAGGTATGAAAATAATTTCAAAGCTTTAAAACTTCTTAACTTTAAATTTTTAAGTCATTTTGAAGCATTTATACCTTATTATTTTTAAATATTTTAAAAAATGAAGAAATTTCATGGTTTTTGAACATCAAGTCATTCATGTAGAAGTGATTTTAATACAGTTACATACAGTGGCCCACAAGTGTTCGTACACTTCCAATTTCTTATAAAATTTAATGTTTTCGACTAATAAAAATTAATATATTGTAATTGTAATTTTTTATGATATCTGCAACTTGTTCTTAATAAAATGACATAATTAATTTTTTAAAAATAGTTTAACTATTTTTTTAAAAAATTAATAATCAAAAAGCTACTAAAAAAATTACGCCATAAAAATCTTCGTACACTTAACAAAAATCTCAACTTAGCTTTAAATATTGTATTTCTTTCTTAATTTACCACTTAGTAGGATATTTTTTAGTGTCCACGACAACTTTTAAGCGTCTTGATATAGATTTAATCAGTTTTTTATAATTTCTGCATCGATTTTTCTCCATTCTTCTGTGATTATTGTTTTTACTTCGCATTTTGTGTTTATTTGTCATGTTTTCTTTTTTTTTTACATTAAAATCTAACCAAATATATTCTACTGGGCTAAACAAAGTGATTGAGAAAGTATTTTCATAATTAGGGGACAGTTATAGAGACACCAGTGGCGTACATTGAGAGCAGTGCGCTTGGCGTCATTGCCCTTTAAAAATTAAGTCGTCTCCAAAATCCAAAAACTTCGTGCGGATAATTTAAAATTTCTCTTTAAAATATTTAAATAGAACTCATGATTCCCAATACAATCAAAAAATACCAAATTACCTAATTCTGAGGCAAATTTACACCCCCACGCCAGAACACCTTCACTTCAATACTGAAGCATGGAGGTGGAGGAGTTTTTGTTCACATAAATTCATGGGATTAAACTCCTTATTTTTTCATTTACAAGCTATTATAGGCCCATCGGAACCAAAAATGTTGAGTTAACTACCACCCCAATCAATTTGCTGTCAATTTTGAATTTTCTGAAACTTAATCCCAAGAATCTAGTTGAATCAATAAAACATGGAGGATCAATAAAACAAACATAAACACAAAATGTGAAGTAAAAACAATAATCACAGAAGAATAGAGGAAAATCGATGCAGAAATTAGAAAAAACTGATTAAATCTATACCAAGAAGCTTAAAAGTTGTTGTGGACACTAAAAATATCCTACTAAGTAGTAAATTAAGAAAGAAATATAATATTTAAAGCTAAGTTGAGATTTTTTTAAGTGTACGAAGACTTTTGTGACGTAATTTTTAGTAGCTTTTTGATTATTTTATACTATTATTATATACTATTATTGATTATACTATTTTAAGAAAATTTATTATGTCATTCCATTAAGAACAAGTTGCAGATATCATAAAAAAAATTACAATTACAATTAATTTTTATTAGACGAAAACATTAAATTTTATAAGAAATTGCAAGTGCACTAACACTTTTGTGGCCCACTGTATATGGATATTCCATATTATTATCGAAATAAAAAGTACATCTAGAAATCATCTATCATTGAATTTAAAATCGAAATTACATCCAATTCGTAGAATTATTTTCTTAAATAAATTTATTCCCGATGAGTGATACCATCAGTATGTGTACTCATCAAAGCATATTACTCAAAAGTATTTTCTTTTCTATTTTTATAAATTTAACTTTAATATACTGATTAAATAATTATAAAATTTAACAAAATGTGTGTGATTGTATAGATAATTAACATAAACCTATACATAATTCTAAAAAATGTGAAAATATTGTTACAAATATATTTACACAATATTTCTTTTAAAAAAATTTTAAAATTTTAAGTAACGATGCAATTGACACTTTTTAGGAGATTATTTTTGATTGTGCTAATTTTACTTAAGATTTTATTTTTAAGATTATCCAATTATTCTTAAATATTTTTATACATGATTTGTTAACTCAACTATATAATAAACTGTTAAATCAATTTTTATCATGTTTTAATTCTTTAATTTGTTTGAGCTGACTCAAAATTGTGATGAGTACTCAGGTATTGATGGAATATTTTGCAAAATGAAAACACCAAAAATTAAAACTTTTACTGGATAGAGTAGAAGAAGATTGATCCCCGAAGTTGCTATGTTGTGCTCGATGTGTACGTGATAATAAATAAATTATAATTTAAAAAAACTAAAAAAACATGCTTCTATGGTTAATCCAACTAAAAAGTAAAAAAAAATTCTTAACATAAGAATAAATGTGGGGGGGCACAATATCAATTGTTATAATTTTTTACTAATTCTATTCCAAAATGCTGAATTAGTGTAAAAATGTAGTGCAAAGCACACCCCGTGCTTTTACCACAATGATATTAATTTTCTCGTTAATCCTTTTATTCTTATATTAAGAATTATTTTTTACTTTTCAGTTCGATTAACTGTAAAAGCATGTTTTTTAAGCTATAATTTATTTTTTATTTTTTAATTCAATCTGCAATAAAAGCTTGTTTTTTTGTTTTTTAAACTATCATTTATTCATTGATGAAATAATCTTAAATGCGTCAATTTTTAGAATCTGGTATACCCATTGGCATCCTATCAGTGCGTAGATACGGCCTTGTTTGCAAATTGTAGGATCAGCCAACTGAAGAAGATCTGGAAGAGCTATGTTTGAAATATTTCAGATGGAAGAAGGTGTAAAATCAATGACAGTTTTCACTAAAAAGAGCTCAATATTCTCTCTGAAACTTGCATCAACATTGATTATAAAAGTACACGTTTTTACCTCTGAATAAATTCTCAGCTTTTTCGGTAAACCAAGCAATGAATGATGTTTCATTCCACAAATCCACAAGAGAATTTAGAAAAACTGAGAAAAATTCTGAGTTTAGCGATTAGAACATAAATAATATTTTTTTCACATACTCGACTCTTTTTTTTTTTTATTTACATTTTCAAAAAACTTGGCAATTGTTTATATTATGGTAAAAAATTGCTGACGTACTCTTTCCTTTTTCACACAAAGAACACTTTTTTTTGTTTGTTGCATTTGTATTATCCATGAGCGTTTTCGCTTTGTAATTTAATCTTTTAGTCGCCAAATATGAAAATGGTATATGGAATTAATCGCCGAATATGGAAATGGGAAATCATTAGTTTTAATGAACCTGATCAGGACAATGGAATAAAATAATTAAATTGTTGTATTGCCATTGGTCCTATATAAGTGTGTAGAATTTCTCAATATTTCGTTCTTCCTTATTTATGAATGTATTATTGAAGATAAGCCGTTATCAAAGTAACAATCATTTGGAAGAAACCAAATTATTGGACAGCTTTTATATTTATTGAGCAATTTTGATTTTATCTGCTAATATGATGATTTAGAATCATTCGATAAAATTTTATTTATCTTGAAGTATTGATTACAATTCCTATTTTATGTTTAAAAAAAACTAAAAAATTCTGAAGATTTCTTATTATTAACATTATTATCTTGTAGTCTCTGCGCATCTAAGAATAAAAGCATCGATATAAAAAAATATGAATTGTATCTTATTAAATATAATGTGTTTTGAAAACAATATTTATTCAATCGCAATAGCATCTTATTACGTTTTTATTCTGAAATACTACGAGGAAATACTGAATGGAATGGGCTTGCGATGCATATCAATTAGTTTAGGATAAATCTGGAAGAGATGGCTGTTTTCCCTGCTGTTATTGCTTATTTTTCAATTATTCTCTGAATTAGAAACCATTATTTGATTTTAAAAAAATTGAGACAAGAACCTGATTTGCTTATTAAAAGTAGATATAAAACAGACGGAAATTTTTACGCAATTATACAGGTTTCTTTGTCACTTTCTAACGTCACAACATCTTTAGAAGACCGGTTGCAGATGAAAATCCCACAAGGTTATATAGAGAGCACCTCCATCACTTCGGGCAAACACGTGACCAAGTTCTATGAAATTAGGATCTCTTCTGACAAGTTCGTACAATCAAATCGCCATTTGGAGTGGACGATTTATAGTAATAAACAAAAATAGACGTACTCTCTTCTGTAAGTGCAGTTCAAGTACATAACACTAAGTGATTCTCTTTACAATTCTGTTCGTATTGTCATATAATAATAGTGTCTTCTCTGGAATCATTGTTCTGATTGTTTATTGTATCAACAGGTTGGATATACAGTTTATCAACAAGGTAAGTGATGTTTCTTCGTAGAATGAATTAAATAACGTATTTAAGAATATTATTTCTATATTAACGTTTTTTTAGTAGATTTTCTAGTTTTATATAAAGTATAATGTTACATTTTAGAACAAATGAAGTATTCTATTATTTATACTTGCTATAGTATTCATTTTTCTTTCATTTATTTGACATTTTATTTAATTGTATCTTTTCACTAATTATATCTCTTTTGCATTTAAGTAATGAATGCAAATCATAAAAAAAAAGAAATTGCATGTTGCCAAAAATTAATTTTACGCTTAAATAACAATGTGTAAAGTTTTAAAATGGAATGCGTTAAAAAGGATTATTGTAAAATTAAATGACGATTCGAGTACATTAATTTTTAATACAGTCTTCGCCCAAGGAAAGAAATAGACGTCTGAAATAAACGCGGAGTACATTTTCAGACTGAAAAATATTTCAGTTTTGATAAATTTTGCAGCATTATAAATTTTATACATCCGTTTATAATATAGCATTTTTCAATATTTCGAGATATTAAACATATAATTAATTTTTCATTTTAACACTCAAAAGAATAGCTCATTTAGTATTAGGGTATAGGAGAAAAAACGCGAAACACATTTTACACCAGAAAAAATAGATCCACTCAGATAAAAATGAAGAGTATGATAAAATATGCTGTTCTATGTAACATAACGAAGCTGGAATAGAATATTAATGTTACAGTTCTTTTATATTTGAAAAAATATTCCGAATTTCGAGTCCTATTCTTTAAGGTATCCGACTACGTTCGGAAACGTGATTTTGCAAAAGCGTGTAAATGGATAATATTTATGATACTTAGTGTAACTTAGATTAGAATACATGTATAAAATTTTTTTAAGGACATTATGACAAGAAAAATTATTTAAATATAATATTTTGGCAAAAAATTAACTTAGAATAACCTTTTTTCCAAATGTTCTCCTTTTATAAGAAATGCTTCTATTGTATTAATATTTTGCATGTATTCAGCTCAGACCTCTGTACAGAGGCTCAACTAGAATTTTTGAAACGCATAACTTGGAAGTCGTTTTATCCATGTTTTACGAAAACAGGAGGGAGGAATTTTAAGAAAATATGCCAATAATTATTTCAAATGGTTGTAACTCTGAAAATAATTCGAATTTTTCAAAACTCATAGTTGAGCCTCTATACAGAGGTCTGAGCTATATACAGTCAAATTATTAATACAATAGAAGCATTTTTTACAAAAGGAGAACATTTGGAAAAAGGTTATTCTAAGTTAATTTTTTGCCAAAATATTGTATTTAAATAATTTTTTTGTCATAATGTCCTTAAAACAATTTTATACATGTATTCTAATCTAAGTGACACAAAATATCATGAAAATTATACATGTATGCGCTTTTTTAAAATCATGGTTCCGAACGTATTCGAATACCAGAACATTAACCGAATACAGCCTTCAATAAGCATTTGGTTATATTTTCTAATTATAAATTCGTATATTCCAGCAGGGAGTTCTTTTTAGCAATTGAGTGATAAATCAATTCAATTCTGTAAATTCGAGCTAACATTTGTAAATAAACTGGAAATGATGTAAAAATCAATGTACTTAGCAAAGAAGGTGAGGATTTTATAATTGTTTTAGGTGAAGCCACAAATTTATCTAAACAAAACAATTACGTATTTTAAATGAGGTAATTTAATTCATTTTCTTTCATATTACTATTTATCAGATGAATAGCTCTACTTAAGGTATCCGACTACGTTTGGAACCATGATTTTAAAAAAGCACATAAATGGATAATTTTCATGATATTTAGTGTCACTTAGATTAGAATACATATATAAAATTGTTTTAAGGACATTATGACAAAAAAATTATTTAAATACAATATTTTGGCAAAAAATTAACTTAGAATAACCTTTATTCCAAATGTTCTCCTTTTGTAAAAAAATGCTTCTATTGTATTAATATTTTGCCTGTATATAGATCAGACCTCTCTACAAAGGCTCAACTATGATTTTTGAAAAATTCACTTTATTTTCAGAGTTAAAACCATTTAAATAATTATCGGCATATTTTCTTTAAAATTTCTCCCTTCTGTTTTCTTAAAACATGAATAAACTGACTTCCGAGTTATGCGTTTCAAAAATTCTAGTTGAGACTATGTACAGAAGTCTGAGCTATATACACAGGCAAAATATTAATACAATAGAAGCATTTCTTACAAAAGGAGAACATTAGGAATAAAAGGTTATTCACAAAGTTGAATTTTTGCCAAAATATTGTATTTAAATAATTTTTTTTGTCATAATGCCCTTAAAACAATTTTATACATGTATTCTAATCTAAATGACACCAAATATCATGAAAATTATACATTTATGCGCTTTTTTAAAATCATGGTTCCGAACGTAGTTAATGTTGCGTAAATATTACAGAACAAGACACTTAGAAAAACTAAGATTTAACTTAATATAATACAGCACATTATACATATATTATTAAAGAAATGTAAACAAAACACGACATCAAATATGCTATTATTTTTATATAATTATAAGGACTTTTAATACTCTATAGATCAGTTTTTCTATCAACTTGGTAAAAATGGAAATGAGGTAAAATGTTCTGAAAACTTCGTAAAAGAAGGAAATTTTTTGCATTATTTCTGATAATTGCTCTATTATTTAATGAGTTGAAACACTTAATGAGAAAAAATACAATGTGTGTGAGTGCATAAACATGCCGTCTGCATGTGTTTATTTTTATTAATATTTTAAACTAATAATTTCCATTCACGCTAGTGATCATAATAGATTGAAAAATAATATGTGACCAACAATATACTCAGTAGAAAAATTTTTAAGAGTTGAAGTGAAACTTAACTGCCTGAATAATGAAAAATTTTATAAATTTTGATTACAGTTAAAAATAGGATGTGTAAATAATACTTAGAGCAAACTTAAATCTTATAATTGTTCTTACACTGTGTCAAAGAATAATAGAGATTTTTTCCAACAGAAATTGATCAGGTCTCACTATAAATGTAAAATAAAATTTTAAAACTGCTTATAACAATAATTCAACACAAATATTTATAATCGATGACAACCATATTGATTATTTTCTTAAGATTTGAATTTGTTGTTATAAATTGTTCAAAAATATCTTATTTGTAACAATTCTTCTTGAGTGTTACTGTCAAATAATACTCAAATTTAAATGTTACTGCTTATCAAATCAATATGTGACTATTTTATTGAATTAGCTTAAACTATATAAAAATGTAGTTTTATTAGAGCATATACATCTCCTAAGGTATCCAACTAGGTTTAAAAGGTGTTTTTTAGGCTTTAGGACCATTAAAAAAAGAAATATAAATATTAAGGAAGAAGAATAAATAATATATAAAACTGAAGATTTTTAAGTTGTTTTTCTTATGTACTTTACCTACTTATAAAAGTATTTTGTAAATGTGTTTTTTCTAGAATGAAATTTTCACGATAATTTGTGCATGAAAAACGGGATATCTTCAAAACAATCGAATAAAATTCAACTAAATTTATAACCCTCAGGCAATGAGCCCTATAAAGTATAACAAACCGAACGAATCATATTTAGCAGCCATTTTAAGGTATCCGACTATGTTCGGAACCGTGACTTTAAAAAATCGCATAAATGGATAATTTTCATGATATTTAGTGTCACTTAGATTAGAATACATGTATAAAATTGTTTTAAGAGCATTATGACAAAAAAAATTATTTAAATACAATATTTTGGCCAAAAATTAACTTAGAAAATGTTTTTTTCAAAACGTTCTCCTTTTATACAAAATGCTTCTATAACAATAATATTTTGCTTATATAAAGTAAAAACTTCTCCAAAGAGTCTCAACTAGGACTTTTGAAAAATTCACATTATTTTCAGAGTTACCACCAATTGAAATAATTATCGGCGTTTTTTTCTAAAAATTTCTCCCCTCTGTTGTAGTAAAATAGGGATAAATCCCCTTCTAAGTTATATATTTCAAAAATTCTAGTTCAGCCTCTGTACAGAGGTCTGAGCTATATACAGGTAAAATATTATTATAATGGAAGTATTTTTCATAAAATGAAAATGTTTTGAAAATGGGTCATTCTATGTTCATTTTTTGTCAAAATATTGTATTAAAATAATTTTTTATTGTAATAATATTCTTAAAAAAATTTTATATACGTTTTCTAATCTAAGTGACACTAAACATCATAAATAAATACTATCCATTTATAAGCTTTTGCAAAATCACGGTTCCGAATGTAGTCGGATACCTTAAGCTAATAACAAAATAATTTTGACGAAAAATAATTAACGTCAAATTTTTAAATGATGATAAAATTATAATTTCTTAAAATATTTTTTATCTTACAGTTTGGGATACTTCAGATGGATCAAGAAGTATATAAATGGAGTTAAAATTATATTATGTCTAACGTATTTTTATCTATATTGTTTTTCTTAACATTGAAAATTTTACTAAAATTTTATAAAACTAATACTTTTGTAAAAACAAGGGGAATACATGTTATTTATTTAATAATTATGATTCTTTAAAACACACACAATAAAAGTCATCTCAAAATCTATTTTTGGAATATTGGTCTCCGAACCTAGTCGGAGGTCTTAAATGTTATGTGAAATTTTAAAGCTGCTTATAGCTACAATTAAACACAAATATGTTATAAAAAATGACAATTGTATTGATTGTTTCCCCTTAATATTTGAATGTATTGAGTACTCAAAGAAATTGCTATAAA
The DNA here is from genome assembly GCA_019973955.1 of Trichonephila inaurata madagascariensis. Classification (NCBI taxonomy): domain Eukaryota; kingdom Metazoa; phylum Arthropoda; class Arachnida; order Araneae; family Nephilidae; genus Trichonephila; species Trichonephila inaurata. Next base: position 89,882 of record BMAV01003431.1, read on the forward strand.
TTGTTCAAAAATATCATATTTGACAACAATTCCTCTAGAGCATTGCTATCAAATGTCATAAAATTAAAAAGTTACTGCTCATCAAATCTCTATATAATTATTTTATATTAGCTTAAAAATAATTATAAATTTAATTTTATTAAAACATATACCTTTAATAATATTTAAAAACAAGATTTTTAAAAAATTAAGACATATATCCATTTTTAACTGCTATCATTATATTTTTTGATTGACGTTTGGTATCCACCTATATGGTGCCGCCCTAAATAGAGATACCAGCTTCCGGGAATGTACTAGGTCTGTAATGGTAAAACAACAATCCGCAGCCCATTGAAAATAAAAACATTCTACAGACTACAATTTTTTGAAAATGTATGAGATTTATATTTTTGTATAATGCAATTCAATGGTCACAGTAATAACATTTAAATTATGCATTGATTACATATTCCCTACAAAAGAAAATGATGGACAAGTTTGTTATTTTATTTCTTCATCTTACTAACCTGCTTTCGCTACTAATGACCTGCTCTAATGATGCGGTAATTGTTATAGTAAAATTCATAATGATGTTCGAAGTCACGTATCTATAATTAAAGACGGGTTTAAAGCTGTACATATGACCTAGCATTTTTTTGACCGTAGATATTTTTTGGTGATACAATTAGAAGTTATATAAAAATGTGTGTCTTTTTTTCCCAAACGATGAAAGTCGCAGTAGCCGAGAGATCATGGTCACGAACTCGTGGCCGGCTTTGTCAAGTCACGGCTTCGAGTCCTGTTGCTACTGAAGATCCGACGTGTAGAAGGACTGAGGCTAGTTAAATCTGTTGAGGTTCAAAGTCCTCACGTTGGTATGATGTGGAAGTTTGAAGAGTAGGGTGCCAACTCAGGTGTCATCTTTGTCACTTGACCGAGGTTCAAAGTTATAAGGCCCGTCGTCAGTTTCCCTCGAGCAGTTTCAAAGTATGACGTCAGTAAAAAAAGTAAGGGGGTCCGGCACATGAATTTTTGAAAAATTATCGATTTTGACTTTTTTAACATTTTTTAAAAGTTCAAAAATTTCTCCTTAAAATTATATATGATATATAGAAATGCGATAATTAGAAGTGTTTTTATTTATTTTTTAAAAGTAAGCTACTCTCATTGACAAATTACAATTTTTTTTTTTTACTTTAAAGCCTGTTTTCTCAAAATGCAATATTTTTCTCTTTATGGACCTTTTCCTCAAAAACTAATTAATGTAGGACTCTCAAAAATTTCAGTGAGCATACTTTCAACATGTTTACCCATTTTAATGGAGGGAATAAGATATATCTAGCGAGTTGTTTTAGATAATGTATTTTTAAACTAAATTTTAAGGAAGAAAATTTGGCATTTTTTAAAAAATTCATAATTATTTTAATTTTGAACAAAAAAAAACAAACCCTCCATTAAACTCTTATTGATAGTACATATAACCTACTGTGAAAATGTCATCTATTAGTGGCTAGAAGTTTCTGAGAAAAAGGTACATAAACTTACGTAAATTAACATGGGCTCCTATGGAAGTACCGGACCCCCTTAAATCAATACAGAAGATGAAAATTTTTTGAAATACTCATTACTCGTGAAGTGATTTGTACTCTTATTGACCGAGTACTGACTTATGCTCTGTAATGTATTTCCTTCCTTCCTCAGTGGCTCGATAGCCCAGGGTGCACCTTGACCTTCTCAAGAAGCCTTTTCCAGGCCAGCCTTCTTCTTCCTAGTGTTCTCCAATTCTTAGTTCTCAAAACTAGAAGATATTTTTCTAGGCCATCAATCCATCTAAAATTTGGCCTGCCCTTTCTTCGTGTGCCAATTGGTTGGGCAATGAAGGTTTTTTTAGTGGTGCGGTCTTCGTCCATTCTGACAATGTGACCTGCCCATTTAATTCGTTGTATTTTGATGGAGTTAACAATGTCAGATTCTTTATATGATTGATCGGACTCGAAATTTGATCTTCACCACGTTCCATTTTCCCGAAGTCCTCCAAAAATAAATTTTAAAATCTTCCTTTGGCAGATACTTATTATGTTCTCATGTGTTCAAGACATGGATCAAATTTCACATTCATAAGTTACTTTTATACAATAGAACCTTTGTTTTTCTTTTGATTAAATTCGATTTCATATATTTTCGTACTCCATTAAGGCATTTATTAGCCATTGTAATTCTCCTTTAGATTTCATTAGTACAATCGTTTCTATTGTTAATTTCCGAACCTAACTATAAGTGAAACTGTCAACAACTTCAAAATTATACTCTTCAATTTTAAAATGGGAATCGTTAAGGTATCCGACTACGTTCGGAACCATGATTTTAAAAAAACGCATAAATGGATAATTTTCATTATATTTAGTGTCACTTAAATTAGAATGCATGTATAAAATTTTTTTAAAGACATTATGACAAAAAAAATTATTTAAATACAATATTTTGGCAAAAAATTAACTTTAAAAATAACCTTTTTTTTCCAAATGTTCTCCTTTTGTAAAAAATGCTTCTATTGTATTAATATTTTGTCTGTATATAGCTCAGACCTCTGTACAGAGGCTCAACTAGGATTTTTGAAAAATTCCCATTATTTTCAGAGTTACAACCATTTGAAATAATTATCGGCGTATTTTCTTAAAATTTCTCCCTTCTGTTTTCGTAAAACATGAATAAACCGACTTCCGAGATATGCATTTCAAAAATTCTAGTTGAGCCTCTGTACAGAGGTCTGAGATGAATACAGGCAAAACATTAATACAATAGAAGCATTTTTTACCAAAGGAGAACATTTTGAAAAAAGGTTTTTCTAAGTTCATTTTTTGCCAAAATATTGTATTTAAATAAATATTTTTTGTCATAATGTCCTTAAAACAATTTTGTACATGTATTCTAATCTAAGTGACACTAACTATCATAAATATTATCCATTTACACGCTTTTGCAAAATCACGGTTCCGAACGTAGTCAGATACCTTAAAACACGATTTAGTGCAAGGAATGTATTTGATCTTCTTCTCGTTGATTTAAATTGAATATATAATCAAATTTATTGTCCTATGATATCATTTTTTTTTCTTCAAATCAAACTTTTTCCAAAGTTTTATTTCTAGTTAGTAAGTTTGTCTTTCTTCAATGAGCTTTAAATAGTACTTTGTGAAAGTACTTTGAAGGTTATCAAAAATAATCATTTCTCTATTCGATTCACACACGCATTATCTTTATCTCATTTCTGCTTCACAATCACGCGTTTAAAACAAAGGAAACAATTCACGCTTACATTTAAGAAATTATATAAAAGTAGCCCCAATGATTGATACCTTTGATAACAACTCAAGAATGCGGAGGTAATCTTTGAACTATAAAAATAAACAGCAATAAGGGATTTAAGTTTTCCTGCAATATTAAAAGGGAAGATAGGATCGAAAAATTTACGTGTAACACTTATAAAATTTTGAAATAAGTGATAATTTTCATTGTGAAGCTAATAGTAATTTTATGGAAATGAGAAATGTTCGTTCTATCAAAGTAAGATAGCATATATTTCCGGATATAAACCGATCCGTGTAAAAGCCGAGAGGGCGTTTTATCTCTCTTTGGGTTTTTTTTTCCAAAACTTTACCCATAATTCAAAGCCCGTACATAAGCAGAATTGAAAGAAACGCTCCTGTAATTTTCAAATATCACCATAAGGGCGAAAACGGGTGGAATATTTTCCAATTAAATTACTGTAAACTAAAACGCCTGATGCCAACGACCACAGTTTTATTTCTGGTAGCCCTTTCGAAGCTAACGTGTTTTTTCATTCATTTATCTTGCACATTGCTGATGATATGCATTATTCCTATGCTATTTTTTTTTTGTTTGTTTGTTAGGAAATGAACTGGAACATACGGCACATGATCGTTGTCCTATGTTTCAAACTCTAGTGGCAACATTCGTTGCATGATGATCATATGCATCCAGATATCCTAATGGGTAAATGTGAATTTTACGAACTATTCGGAAGCTTGGATTCTGAAACTGACTTTGAAGGATTTATATATGACTTTTTACTTCTTTTAGAATTAAAGTTCCACGTGTAAAGCCCCTCCCCCCTGAAAGGTAAAAGATTAATACAACTTACGCATAGCTAACGGAAAATTTTTAAAAACTAACTGTTTCTCCTAAATGACCTTTCTTCCAAGATTAACAGATTCATATATAAGCCAACCTCCTTATTCTCACTTTAAAAATGTTCTAAAAATTCTTGGCTTATGCAAGGAAATATAATTATTGTATTTGCATAAAAATTAGACTATGGTCTCTAAATTGTATCAGTCTTTTAAAGGATGCACAAATAATATATTGCATTTAATAGTTTCTTCAGTTAAATTACTTATAATCAATGATTTTAATTGTTTCCACGAGGAAATTGGTAATAACCACTACATTTAACCTATTAAAAAACCCTAAATTTGCGCTTTCAGAATTCAATTTTTAGACTTACATAACACAATAAAAGTGATTTTAAAATATAACATTTATTTTTATGAGAGTTACAAAATGTTGCGTTTCGCAATGTTAATCCAAAGCGGCATAAAAAAATTATCATTTTGAAATATGAAAGTCTTTGAAATATTTTGCCTGTATCAAACTCAAAGGCTAACTTGGACCAAACAACAAGGTTTAACTTTAGGTGGGCCACAAAAAATCGTAATCATGGAAACATAAGTTTATTTCCAATAATACATTATAATAAACATAAATAAAAGAACGAGAACTATTTAATGTTTACGTCCTGACACTTGACATATCTTCTCTGCTACTATCTTTTCTATTTTTTAGAAGAAAAACTTTTTTATCTTATTATATATTATTGTGTGCAGATATACCGACAGGGCAGTTAAGCTGTTCTTCGAGGGCCGAATGAGGCCCGCGGGCTGCGAGTTTGACACCCCTGCCGTAGGTACTTATCACACTTAGTAAATGTTTGACTTTTGCAATGCTCAGACTTTTTTCTCTTATTTTCACAGTTTTTAGTGATTATATGATCTATATGGTCCTTTCGAACAACGTTCAAAATTATATTTTGGGTAGCAGATGGTCTTCCGACATGCAAGACAGTATGCACATTTATATCTGTTTACATTTCTCCAGATGTTTTCATCAAAGAAGCGACGATAGATCTCTGAAAGTTTAATAAACTCATTTCAGAATTCATAATGTCTCTGTACTCTTCCAGTCATCATCCTTATCGTAGAAATGCTCTAGGGATTTTACCAATGTTAAACATCGTCTTTCTCCATGCGCAAACTTATCTGAAATAAAAAACGCTAACTTATAAAAAAAACCACATTATAGCGCTCAAAAATCTCAAATAACACTCATTAGACAAATGTTGCATTTTCACATTATTAATAACGTAAATTTATGAGCATGAAAACAATAACTATATCTTACCTATTGAAGCCATTTTGTTTTTGAGTCTTTGAATAATTTAGCAGAAACAATCGTTTGAAGATTAAGCATGGGTTGCCCTCTATAACAATTATTTGAAAGTAGTCACTTCTTTTCCTTCAAAACATGAAAATAAAATCCTTTGATCTAGGCTTGAAAATCTTGCTAATTGTAAATAAAGGTAATTTATAAACAACAATTAAAGTATGAAAATAAAATTAAAATTTGAAAAATAACCAGAACGATGTTTAAAAAAATTTCGAATTTAATGTTACGTTTTCGCAACTCGAGTTCTAAATGGGTTAATAGTTTCTAAAAGGAAATTAGTTATAATAATTACATTTAATAGTTTCTATACAAGGAAATTGTTAATAATCCTTGCATTTAATAATTATTCAAGAAAATTAGTAATTATCATTAACTGGTATAACATGTACATTTTGATTATTTTTCATTTTGATTTTAATCATGTTTTGTTTGAATTTGGTTTTGTGTGTTTATACGTATGCAAACAAAATGTAACATTAAATCAATTGTTCAATTTACTTCTAAATTTTCATATAATATTTCTAATGCAATATTTTTTTCCTTTTTTTTAAAGTTTTTACATTATTAGAAAATGTATTTACTCTACATTTATTTCATTATTTCTCTAACAATAATAGTCAAAATTAATTCAAGCCAAGGAAATATCACAAGCGAGGTTTCTGTTCATATTAAACTCTTAAACAACTAATATTAAGAAACATCTGATACATACCGGGGAGAAGCCGCACAGATGTAATATTTGCGTTTTAATTTATGTACCAAATTTTACGAGGCATTTCACCTTGTATCAAAATATTTATGGTAAGTTTCATCCATAAAAGATATTTATTAATATATTTATTGGTGCAAAATTTCTTGCATCATATTAATCCAGTGATTCTCGATCCCAGTGCTGCGGCACTTTTGTGAGCCCCTAATTTTTTTCTAAAATTATTAATTACATCCAAAAAAAATAAAATCCCGAACCAAATAATTTGGCCATTTTATAAAAATAAACTAAGGATATTCGTAGTATATTTAATTTATCCTTTCGTGGGTAGATGAGTATAAAAAAATTTGATCGGGTTCGTAACCCATTTGTATGGGTACATCTGTATATGAATTAATTCTAGGCAAAAATTAATTTATTTCTCTCTGTAATGATTTAGTTTTAATTTCAAAACATTTGGAAGAATAATTAATTTCATCTTGGGTTAAAATTAGAGGCGATTATCTCATAATAGCCAAAAAAAAGCTCTTCAAAAATATTGTTATAATTTCCTACATCTTATTGCCCGGATTCCGATTTTCAGCATTAACAAATATAAAAATGAAAAAAAGATTACGACTTTTAAATGTAGATGACGAAATGAGAGAATGGCATTATCATTGTTATGACCAAATGTAAACAAATTATCAAAAATCATCAAGTTCAAATTTCGCATTAAATGTATTCTTATAATTAATTAAAAATTAATTACTGAATAAACAATTTCTTGTCTTTGTCGCACATATTATTTTATTTAACATTGAAAATTATTATCATAAACACACACAATTTTAAATAGCATATTATTGATAAGTAAAATTCTTTTAAACTTATTTTATTGTTAGTATGCCTCCAAATTTTGTGTACCGCAACAAAAACAAGGTTAAGAGAATCACTGTATTAATCCTTTAATAAATGATTGATTCACTATGTTGTATCCATAGAAGTTATCCTAAGTATTATTTAAGAATCCATTAAATACGAAAATATTGACTGAAAGATTTAATAACACATAAAATGTTACTAATTAGTGTGCTTTATAGTGAAATACAATATCTTTTAAAACTAAGTTTGTAAATTAATTTCCATAATTCTACTGCACATTGCAAATGCTGTACTGAAAAAAAATTCAAAAGAAAACATATAAATTAAATACATGAACTATTTATTGTTATTGCTATCAATTTCTACCAAAAAATAAACAACATGGTCTTGAGCTTGTTAGCCTCTCTTCAAGAAGACAAGATTTAATTTTGTGCATAATAGACTATGTGCACAGTAACATCCACCGAGCAGCTTAGATATCATGTTCAACTTTTTTCCTATGCAAATAAGTCAGTGTTAGTTAACATGTGTACCGAGATTGTCAAATGTACCGAAAATAATTAAATTGGAATGGTTTTGTAACCTTGAAAAATATATGTAATTGTATACCTAAACGGTCACTGAAATTGCCTTTTTTATAGATTTAGGATTCCTACTTTTGTATTTGAGATGATTTTTTTTAATTGTAATTGTCAATTCAAATTGGCTTCAAACTTCACTTAAAAGCTGTCTTCCTTCGCTATCATTTGTTGTTGTCGTCGTATATGACAAAGTGCATAGGCAAAATCAATGATAAAATTAGATAGCGCTAAAGGCATGAATCACTGTTTTGGCAATATCCTCGGTCTTGCCCTGTATATAATGTGTCCATGTTACAGTCAATTTCAATTTTGAAGATGGCACAAATTTTGGAAGAGCAGCTAAACAAGTGTTTGGGATCCAGCTGCGTGCCCAGGCTATGCTTGCACTCTACATACGTTCTTGATCCGTCAGGAAGGACCTTTACGCCTTTTAAGTGTTTTGTTCTTAGTCTGGTTATAGTCATCAATATCTTACTGTTTTAGTTTAATTCTGGCAATGAGAATTGTGCAAAGAGCTTCTGTTTTGCGACTGCGTTGGCATCAAAAATCTTAGTAAAGAGATAGATGCAGGCTCGATTATTCTGGTTTCTTAGGCAAGAGAGTCGGCCAGCTTGTTCCCCTCGATATCAACGTGTGCCGGGGTCCACTGAAGGTTTCAGGATTTTTTCATTGCCTCTGTGGAGAGCAGAAGAGAATTGATGCTTTGGGTGAGCCTTGTTTTTCCTCCCCGAATAGCTTCGAGAGTGGATCTGCAATTCGAAATCACAATAATGACCTCGGAGTGAGCGATATTTGACCATTCGAGGAATCTAGTGCTGTCCTGATTCCAAGAGGTTCACATGTTAAGTTAGATACTATTTTCCTCGCTGAGATCGAAGTTGTATTATCTGGGTACGTAAGAAAGACACCAGATCCGCCACTCTTGCAGTCTGAGTCTGAGGAACCGTCAGTGTGTGTAGGCAGTGCCTAGACGAGATTTCTAGTATTGTGTCCATACCTTTTCTTTTTATCATGTTTTTTGGTTCCTTTTTCGTGCGGGGGCTCTAGCAAATCTAAAATAATCTTGACAGAGGAGGATGGTTTGATTGAAAAACCAGGGTCCCCCTGAATGATATCAAGACATGTGTGTTTCATGTTAATATCGTTTCTTATATCGTTGTCAAACTGAAGTGTTGAGGATCGTTTCAGTTCTGTTCAGTTTGCTGTTCGCTTTCACTTCACAAATATAAATGATTAAATAACAAATTTGAATTTTTGACACCAAGTTTGACAACAAAAAAAGAACAGATCACTGGTTTGAGAAACGATTAGTTTTACTAGTCAGTGTTATTCGGTAAATGTTTCGATGAGTTTTGGCTTTCAGTCAAGAATTTGTACCTTAGATTATCTATAAAGCTATTAAAATTCGTTTGTCTTCTTTTGCATCATCATTATTCTATGAATAGGGATTTTCAGTACTCACAGAAATCAAGTCCAAAGAGCGAGAAATACTTTTAAAGATCGACAATGAAATCTAATCTTTTCTAACGACTTTGGAACCTCATTTTTTATTTAATTTGTTCAAGAAAACTGGCTCAGCTTACTTATTGAATAAATTGTGTAAATAAGTAATTTGTTCTTTGTATCATGCAACTTTTAAATTTTTTCAAAAATTCAAGCGTGCAGCCAAATATTTTTTGGGTGCCGTCAAACAAAAAAAGTTTAGAATCACTGAATTAAGCAAATCATGCTATTATCATGTTAGACATAATTTTAAGGATACTCTTAAATGCCATTGTAAAAGCTATAACTTCGTCCAGTATATATATTTAAAAATTTATTCTAAAACATCAGGGGTCTCATACCTTGTACGAAAATTCTGCTAATACTGTCATTTTAAATATTACAAATAGCAAGTAAAAATAATTCGCGACTTTATACAAAAAAAAAATTTTTTTAATCTCCCGTAATTGTAGGATTAACGCTTAGTAGGCTGTTTAAATAGATAAATAATAGTTTATACATAGAAATATAAATCATATTACTTGCTAGAAATGCGTTTTACATGAGGATAAGTTATATTACTTGCTAAAAAAATAAGCTTTTCATTGAAAAATAATACTTATAATCACTTATAATCATGATCTTTACCTTTTAATAAACTACGGTGCTTATTATCAATGAATTTTTACAACGACAAGTAATGGATATTTTTAATTTAAGGACAGGAATTTCTTAAGTCTTTTTGAGGCCCTGGCCCCCTATGGAAAAGTAAGTCCTACCTGTGGTCCTTATAACTGGACAGTATATATTATACGTTGTCAAATACTCGTACAAGCGGTAACCCGAAACTCAGCATGACGCAATATTTTACAAACCGAGGATCAAACTGACTGCACTAATCGCCTCCTTTCGACTAAATAATGCTAATGATAGTGTATGGAGGTAGGCCTAGACCTAAACATGGACAACGGCCATCATATTATAATGCAATTAGCATATAATTCGAAATTTCCTATTTTTTCGGAAAATATGTCAGGAAATAACATTCGAACAATTAAGATTATTCGAATTAGGATCTTATTAAGACTAAGGTCCTCGGCTCCAACCCGGCTGGCCCATGCCTTAAGACGTGTCTGTTTAAAGCTTGTTATATGTTCAACTGATTGTTTTATACTAATGAAAAATGACATATCAAAGTAAAATAAACAGAAAATATTTAATTAACTACCTATCTTTTTTCTAAAATGGCTCAACAGTCCTGAGTAGGCCCTAGCCTTCTCCAGAAGTTTTCTCCTTACATTTCTACTTTTGGTAACTGTTTTCCAGTTTTTAACCTTTAAAATATTAAGATCTTTTTCGATACAATCAATCCATCTTAGGGAGGTTTGCCCTGAGGTCCATTTTCCATGGGCTTTTCCGGAAAGATTTTCTTGTAACAACGATCTTCATTCATCCTATCCAAATGACCAGCCCGCTTAAGTCTATGATTTAATGAATTTTACAATATCAGATTGTTAGTAAATTTTATAGAGTTCAAAATTAGATCTTCTTCTTCATGATCCATTCACTTGGACCCCACCAAGAATACAACACGTAAGATCTTTCTCTCGAAAATTCCCAAAGCTTCCTCATCACTTAAAGTCAATTTCCAAGTGTCTGCATAAATTAACTGCTTATGCGGGAACATTAAATAGCACTTATTTTTTTACTATTTTTATACATACTTTTATCTATCCCTAAAAATTAAATTATTTCTCTGTAATATTTCAGGCCTAATGCTCTTCAAATTTCAAATGAATTTTTAGGAAAGACTTAATTTCTGTAAATGTCCAAGACCGAAATTCATTGAACATCAAAAACACATACATCAAAAAACTCTATAGCCTTGTACCCTTAGTGTAATTGACTAAAAGGAATTTCTTCTTTTTACTGTCTATGTCAGAGAATGCTAATTTTTTATTACGTTGACACAGTGTATTTTTTTAAATAGGTTACAAGGTTAAATGTACACCTAACGTCGTCATTGGATATAAATAGGGTAATGTTTCATGAATATCGAGGAAAGCATTCTCACGATAAAGTCCGAAGGTTTTCTTCTTTGTATATATGCATATTTACCGAAACAATTTACTACGCTATGCATTTTTTTGTAAACATTACATCAGGAAATAACTTTCACTTAAAATAATTAATATTTCCTTTTGTAACATTCCCCCAGACCAAAACAAATTACTGAAACAGAATTTTTCCTTGTGAGTATGCTTAATTAGTATTTTTCAAATAAAGGTTAATATATAATTTGAATGTTGTTTTCAACAATGAAGGAAATTAATTAGTATAAATTACCTAAAAGAGAGAATTACCTACTTTTTTCTACATCTAAAAAAATTAATGTACATTAAACATGAAAGAAATTTACTGTTTGAGAATTGTTTTTTTAATTTGGAAAATACTTGTGCTGTTTTATTAAAACTATCATTCAATCTTTTAGTTACTTAAGAGTACAACAAAAATTTTAAAATGTATAGAGAGCGCATGGCTTAAAATTTTTGAAAAATGACTAATTTAAATTTTATATATTTATGTACTAACTTGAATTAACATTTTCCTAAAATTAGAGAGAGAGAATCTTACTTATTTATTATATCTACTATACAATATATTACGTTCTTCCCCGTTCTTCCTTGAATATTTATTCCGGAAAGTGAGTAATTCCTCTTTTAATTGTATTTTTGCTCTTGAGCGAAGCGCACGCTCAAAATAACTCCGCTGATGCGAAAATTAAATAAACGATGATGTGATCAATATCAAGAAGCTTTGTTTTTGTTGCCCCAACCAAATATCACCAAATAATACTATTTCATTGACACATTATTTATATATATAATCCCAATACCATAATAAAACGATAAATAATATTCTTTTAACTGTGAACATTTTACATTTATTAAATCACGTAATATAGATACTTTAACCATATACTATCAAAAGAAAATTAACAAAATCATACATTTAAATTAGTGCAAAATCAAAATTCACATATTATGCGCATAAGATAATTTAAAATTAAAATTAGGAATGTTGCATTTAATAGCTCAAATTTAAATTTAATACAAGGAAGTTTCAAGTATTTTTAATGCACGTAAAACTCCTTTAAATGTGCTTATTATTTTTATTTAAACTCTTGCTGCTAAAATTTAAGTTTCTTGAATTTAAATAGTAAGTTTTATGAAAAAAAGATAATTTAATTTTTTCAAATTAAATTTAAGTAGTTCTAACAGTAACTTGAATACTTTTCCTTCAAAGTGTTCAAGAGGGGATAAAAAAAGGAAATCATGCCGGTTGTGAAAATTTTGTGCTTTCTAATAAAGACGCTAAAGATGCGATGTATAACACTGCATTGCCTATCCCTGTTTTATAGGTGTATAAAAGAAAGTGAAACTTTTTTTACTCAGTTAACAGGCTTCGTAATTTTGAAGCACGGTGAGATGACAGAATTGATTCATAAAATGCATTCTATCCAGCTCACGTCAATTCCCTCACTTTATTCAATTAACGATTTTTTTTTCTTTTATCGGCAGATCTTTTCAAATTACTGTCACATTATAATTTTATTAAAAGATAGCTTGAATTTCAGTTATACTTTTAAATATGCGCCCAAAACATTTGCTTCAAATTAAAATAATAAATTATGTTAAATATATTCACCTTTTATGAATATTTTTTTATAAATAGAAATAAAGAAATAATAAATTCGAAAAAAAAGTTTCATTGCATGTTCCTTTGATTTGTTTTCTTCTTTTAACATTTGATCCAATAAGAATAACACGCAGAAGTTAAGTTACTTTATTGTTGCATTGAAACCTCAAAATGTGCTTTTTAATAATTATTAAATTAAAAGATTTAAAGAACTATATGTTCTGTATGTCTTCTATGAAGGAATTCTTTAATATAATAATAAATGTATTTGTATTTCTTAATCGTATGTCTCAGGTGTATATATTAATTTGGTGCAAGAATATTTCTTGAAAAACATGTATTCATACATCTAACATCTTTTAAGCAAATCAAAAATGCAACCAAATTGCGCTGAAGGATTGTTGAAGCAGTGGAGGAAATAAATTTAGCTATTTACTCAAGACTCATCAAAAGATCACTTTTAAAAACATGTAAAGCCTGCATTCATGTAGAAGGCAAACACTTCAAACGTTTAATTCGTTAAAATATCGCAAAAAAATTTTCTGTTTTATTTTTAAATTTATTGCTTAGTGTGAATTATGCAATGAGTTTTTTAAATGAAATCCTTTTCTAAAAAAATTTGGTTAATTGTTATCGATAGAAAAGCCTAATACCTAATGATATATTGGAGGATGTCAACAGAGATGACACCCCGAGCCCACTTCACGTTGAGTTTCTGGACACCTATATATATTTATAGTGAATATACTCTGAAGTGTAGCATATGTGTAGGAACGCTATGTAGAAGCGCTTTCATACAAATATTGCTTACATTTCTTTTTTCCTACTTTTTTTTTTTGAATTTAAGAAATCTAAATAAGAACAGAAAAACGTGTCTTCTGTGAAAGAGGCAATTAAAATCTTTTGTTCATCAGTTCTTAGCTGTTTTTTGTTGTTGCTGCTGCTGTTTGTTTTTTGTAAAACATTTGAAACTTCTAACGCTTGAAGCTCCACAAACATGGCATGTAAATGTTTAAAATTATCTACTTGCTATTGGAAAGAAACCAGAAGTTCAACAAGCTACAATGTAATTCATCATGGATGATTAATATTTGTTTGACCTTGTCCGTGTCTTAAGGAAAACACGATCCTTTTATTTTTTTATTATATTTCATAAGATAAAGTTTGTTTTTTCACCATTTGTGATGGGATCCAATTTTCTACAATATTCTATAAACAAGGAGCGCTCAAGTTCGTGATACATTTTTAAATCAGTTTAAATCAATATATTGTTTGAGTTTTTCAAGAAAAAAATATTTATCTATTTTGCTTCATCTGATTTTTTCAAAGGAGCATATATAAGCCATCAAAAGACGATGCGAGCTGTTAAGGTCAATTCACCAATGCGTATCTCTTTTGTTACTTTGAAAGGAGGAAAAAACTGGTTCGTTCAAGGCAGTCAAGCGAAAGTGATGCTAACGGTACTCGGTCAAAGATATTTAAAAATATATATAAGACAAAAGGAATTTACGAAGAAGGAATCTTTTTTGTATGTGTAAAGGTTATTCAGTATGAAAACTGAGGCATATAGATTGTTGTATCCCTCCCCCGTTTTATTCTAAACAAAAGGTGGAAAAGAATGCATAAAGTTAACCTAAATGTATATAAAATAATATGAATTATTTTTTCATTTCATTTGTACTTAAAGGTCAAAGTGTACTATAATTCTTAGCATCATAAAGCAGGGTAACACAATGATATCCAAAACAACTTATAAACAAAGAACTGAAATTGACAGTACATATTCAGTTAATGCAAACATAAACTATCGCTCTAGATTAGCAAGAGTTTACTCGCAAGGATCTGAAAAAAATTCAATGCATTTTAATGTTACTATTAAAGTATTTTTATTTCTTTATTTAACTTAAAGTGTAAACACCTAAAACTTTTAATTTTTCTATGTTTCAATTTGACTCAACTTTTAAAAACTTATAAATTAAGCTTCTTATTTTAAAATAATCGAATATGCATTCTTTTTATTCATTCATGGATAAAATGTGATTTAATGTACATCGAGCTGACCATTGAAATTACTACACCAAAAAAGATTTGAATCTTTTTTTCTTAGGGGCATTATCATCATTTATTCCTTTTAATTTGAGATATACAGGTTTATTATTAAATACGTGCTTAGCGTCAGTCAGTTTTGGGGCCCCAAAAACTCCTGGCCCTCCCCTCCCCCACGATGCGGGGGTTGCGGGAATATACGTTATGCCACACTGCCTTTTGATATAGAGAAATTTTAGGGTTTTTTTAGCAGTATAATTCTTTAAGTTTGTGATGTAAAATCTTTAAATGTTGTGAAATAGTGTATTAAGAAAAAACAATACATTTATACCCCTTTTTTATGATTGTTTTTCTTTGTGATAAATACAAAATGTTGTAATAATTCAAGTTTTACACACTTTTTGACCTCTAATTTTGCGATAAATTGAAATTATTGAAAGATGATAGCTCATTGCATAATGGTATTCTGATTAAAATTCTAGGAGTTATTTAATTTATTTGAATTTATTTTACAGTATTTGACGAAATATGCAAAAAAATGTATATTTTTAACCAAAAATTGTTTATTTATTTCTCTTTGTTCTCTTTTTTTTAATACATTAGAAAAACTTTTTTTTTTGTTATTTTTATAAGTTTTCATCTATAATTAAACAAAAGATGAGTTTAAAGATAAAGTTTTAGCAATATTTCAAAAAAATGTTTCCACAACTAGTCAGAGATCTTAAATTTTCAAAATACCATTAATTTAATTATTTTCGAAATTTCGCTGTTCATCGCAATTTTAATTAGAGAAAACTATACTTTGAAATGTTAATAATGTTTCTTTACATAATAACTTTACTTATTTACATTTTTTTTTTATTTTTCTAGTAATAATTTAAAATAGTTGCCCTGACGTTTATGAAACATCATATTTATGCATAATTTATGTATGTGAACAATTTCGAAAATACTATGAATTATGACCGGGTGAAGATTATTAATTAGCATAGAAGCAGAATAAAGTAGGTTTTATTGTGCGTGTATGTCTGTGTGTCTGTAACGGCCTTTTATAATTATTTTGTAATGTATTTTTTAAAAAATTCCTAGTTTCGAATTTATAAATTAAACTTTAATAATCTTATTGAAATTCGAAGTGAAATAAATCACTGCTCAAATTTTTTTCCTTTAAAATTCAATTTTGCTAAAACAACATGAAAAGATGGGAAAAAACTGAAAAATCAATAAGAATGAAAAGGATCTGAAACAAAAGGTTTAAATTTAGTTGTCGCAAACAAGTAAGTAGAGTTTTAAATAAGTAAATGCGGAAAAAATAAAAATATACAATAAAAAAAATGAAGTGAAGCTAGGCTTATTTTAATGTAGAAAAGAAACATACTGCAAACTTGATGTAATTAATTTATAATTAAATCTAACTCCTACATATTTATTAATTCTATGCACTGTAAACAAACTGTCAAGACCAAGGCTTCAGTATTCTTTTCTTCCTTATTTAAAATCAGATTTATACATTAATGGGTTTTTTTCCATTATCAGGTTTTCTTTTTGAAAATTCAAGGATACTTTATATGACTTTGTACTTTTTTAAAAGATTCCACGCATTTTTATTATTAATCGCCCATATATTATAAAAAACATATTATTCAATCACATATTTAAAAAGCTTTTATTGACATCTGGCATTGTAAATAAGATGTTCCCTAAAAATGCTTGATAAATATAACCCATTCGCCTCTTCAAATTCTGCTGAAGACCTCTTCTGGTTTTACCTGCTTACTGGTCTACCCGAGCGAATAAAAATAAAAAAGATTGTCTTCTTATTTCTTTAACGATGATATTAATAACCCATTTTTCCTTACCGCTGTGCCGTGAAGATCCCCCGCATAGCGAAGAGTAAATTAGGGAGTGGGGGATAAGCGATATTTTATTTTTAGCTCTTAACCACGTGGTTCAGTTTTTCTCCTTCCGTATGAGATTGTCAGAATTGGTTTCGCTTTCATTGCTTACTAATAAATGCAGAATCTTCATTCGTACGAACGTTTTGACTTCATGCGATAAACGTAACTATAAGATAGGTAAAGGTTATTTAGGAAAGAGTTTTCCACCCAAACACAATGCCATTTCAATTAATATCTGACCAATCCTCAGTCATGGTTCATTACCCAGAAGCACCAGGTAAATTTCTAATTCTTGAAATTTAATTAGTTTCATGTATGAAATTCTGTGAACATCATTATGTTATTCAAAAAATGACTTTACAGCTTTTTAACGTTTTATTAATTTGGAGTACATAAGTATTTATATAGTTTTACCTTTGTTTATTAAACATTAAAAACTTTTTTTTATGTTAATTTCTGTTATGTAAACATTTGTTTGCTAAATGAATTTTGATTCATAATTTAATTATTATTCTCAATTAAAGTCCAAATTTGGCTCGTAATTATTACGGATTTTCTTGTTAAAAATTCGTATTAAAACCAGTAGATAAATTTTCAGTCCTGCTGCTATTGATGTCTATTTGATGGCCATCAAATCCAGGCTTGTCTTGGTTATTTGATACAATGATAAGTTGAGTTTATAAATTAAAAATTGTTGAATAATATTTTATATTTATATCATATATATCTATCCATATACTATCCTAATAGATACATAAGGGAATCACTTATATTTGACATTTTGTATCAAATGCTATTAAATATGTGTTTCCACATTTTGCTTCGTTAACTTTTTAACTTTCATTTTTGAGTAAATTGTAGTACTTTTAACCTTTAAATGCATTAATTTTTATTTTTAATTAATAAAATCTAAACCCAACTAAGAATAGGTGTAGTTAATGGAAAAAATCCAAAAAAAACCGAGAATCTTCTGCTTTTTGGTGTATTTTTACATCACAAAAAAACTACAGTTTTCTTGCATAAATTTATTAGTATATGCAAAACAAATAAATATAATTCGTTACTCTTACGTTATTTCTATCCGAAAACTATTTTTTTCCTGTATGTTTTTATAATTTTTACATAAATAATTGTAATTCGTAACTCCCGCCGAAATGAAATCGTAATTGTATTTCACTCCAACGAGGAAAATTGTCACAGATAAGGAAATCAGCTATCAAAGATTCTAATTGCTTTCGGGAACGATAAAATAGTTTTGGTAAAGTTTAAATTAAAGAAACCATATGCAAAAATGTTGCTATGTAAAGAGATAGGAGGTTTTAAACATACGATAAAGATCTACATAGCTATGCATTTAAGTATTAAGAAGAGTAAGACTTGTTACTTAGCGATCCAGTTTTAATAAGGAATATGCTTTATAAACAAAAAATTCTGCAGCGAAAGGGGTAAATTATTGGTTTTAAAAGGTACGGATTAAAACACTTATTTAAAAGTAAGTTACAAACTAGCCGAAAACGGGAAACAGTGGTTTTTATAGTTAATTTAGATAGACTGTTCTGAAGATGCAAGCGATGAAGTTTTATTTCAGAACCGTTCAGGAAAAGCAGACTTGAAAATAATAATCAGTAAATTTTTGTAGTTTGTTCACAAAATAATTATTATAATTGGGCTATTTTTTAAAAAAAAATCATATAAATTATCCTATTTAAAAAGCATTGAAATTATGTATTTAATACATAAAACGAGTTATTTATTGAATGCTCTTTATATTTTCAATAATGACAATTTTTAAGGTATCCGACTACGTTCGTGATTTTAAAAAAGTGCATAAATGGATAGTTTTCATGATATTTAGTGTCACTTACATTAGAATACATGTATAAAATTGTTTTAAGGACATTTTGACAAAAAAAATTATTTAAATACAATATTTCGGCAAAAAATTAACTTAGAATAATTTTTTTCCAAATGTTCTCCTTTTGTGAAAAATGTTTCTATTATAATAATATTTTGTTTGTATATAGCTCAGACTTCTGTACAGAGGCTCAACTAGAATTATTGAAATATATAACTTAGAAGTGGGTTTATCCATATTTTACGACAACAGAGGGGAGAAATTTTAAGAAAAAAACGCCGATAATTATTTTAGGTGGTTGTAACTCTGAAAATAATCTGAATTTTTCAAAAATTCTAGTTGAACCTCTGTAGAGAGGTTTGAGCTATGTACAGGCAAAATATTATTATAATAGCAGCATTTTTCACAAAAGGAGAACATTTGGATAAAAGATTATTCTAAGTTAATTTTTTGCCAAAATATTGTATTTAAATATTTTTTTGTCAAAATGTCCTTATAACAATTTTATACATGTAGCCTAATCTAATTGGTACTAACTATCATGGCAATTATCCATTTATGCGCTTTTTTAAAATCACTGTTCCGAACGTAGTCGGATACCTTAAACATGCTTTAAGAAAAGAATCATAACGCAGTTATGATTCTTCAATGGTTTCTTGGTAGCCACGATGTCTTATGGTCATGGTCTCGAGCTCGAGGTCAGCGTGTCATGAAGTCGAGTCTTAGTGCCACTGAAGACACACTGTGTAGAGGTTGATGCTCGTAAAATCTTTTGAGACTACGAGTCTTCCCGTGGGAGTGGTGTGGTAGGTAGTATTGAGAGAGAGGTGCCGACTCAACTTACACGGTTGACATGGTCTCTTGACCACGGTTAAAAATTACGAGTTCCATTAGCTCTCATATAACTTTATAGTTATGCCAATAGTTCTTATGTAGCTTTATAGTTATGCCAATAGCCCTTATGTAGCTTTATAGTTATACCAATAGCCTTCATGTAGCTTTATAGTTATGCCAATAGCCTCATGTATCTTTATAATTATGCCAATAGCCCTCATTTAGCTTTATAGTTACGTCAATAGCTCTCGTGTAGCTTTATAGTGCGATGTTTATAAACTTTCTCTCTACGGTTTCTTTTTAAAATCTAACATTTTGGTTTTTCCCTCCAATACCCATTTAATTTATTCATTTTCAGTCACAATGGCAGAGGACGACACAAAGTCTTCCTCACAGAAGTCCTCGATCAAATCTTCCTCGGACTGCAAAAAGAATGGAAAAGCGAAAAAATCTGCATCAAAGATTCTTGAAGCAGCCATCGTAGACCCATCCGTTGAGCAGATACAACCCTATATCCCACCTAAAGGGATCCTGCCATTTAATCACAGCATGATCACACCAGAACTTAAGAAATACGCAGCAGAAAAACTAAATGAAACGGATGATGTGAGAGAAAAGGCGATGGAAGAATTCCGCCAGCTTGTAATAAGTAAGTGAATGATTTATTCTTCTTTTGGGATTCAGTTTTTCATTAAAAATTAGAAAAATCCTTAATAATTAAATGTTTGGACTAAATTATTGATAATGGAAAGTGAGTGACATAATGACATGTATGATAAAATTAATTTTCATTTAATCAAGTATTTATTTTAGTATTTCTTAAAGTATACCTTATATTCCAGCCAGTGGCGTAACGGAGAATATTAGAGCTCCTTGCAAAGTCAGGTTTTGGGACCCAAGCCAGATCTTACAAAGGATTGCAAAACCAAAACATAACGTAGGCTTTGCCTCTCCCCTAGAATCCTGGGCCTCCCGTGATGAGGGGGTTGCTGGGGGTGTTCTTTACGCCACTGAAAGAGAGAGAGAGATTAAAGCGCATTATACGCATCTATACTTTCAAACTACATTTTTTATTTTTAGTGTAATCACCGTATAACGGTCCCCTTTTTCAATTCCTACTATTAGCTCACAATCTCTATATATTTATTTATTTATATATTTATTTATCTTGGTGGAATTTTCAATCGTTAATAAAATACATTTTAAAGCGCTCAATTCAGCTGAAATTTTATATACAGGATTATTTTGGATGGCAATACAATAAT
>BMAV01003431.1:110897-130157 GCA_019973955.1 Trichonephila inaurata madagascariensis
AAAAAGTAGCTAAAATAAAAATTTTCTTTGTTGATCTAAGTAGGAATTGACTTAATTTTTTTATATATATTACTTGTTTTTACGAAGAATTCTGAAATGTTCATGTGCAATGTTCTTATCTTTTCACAAAAGCGGTTCCCATAAAAACAATAGGTCATGATATATCTCCCTTTCCCTTAATGCTCTTCTGCTCAGCGGGCAGTGCAACATTAAAACCCATGGTTATTTTTAAAAGAAAATTGATACCAAAATCTAATTTCCCGAAAGGTGTTCTCCTTCATGTGTACAAGAAGGATGGATGAACGAAAACCTTGTAAAACTGCGGGGTTGGCGAAAACGTCCAGGTGTTTTAAAGTAAACAGAAAATCTTACAAGGAGAGGGCACGACTAAGGAAATTCATTTGGGATCGAGACTTGGTGTAATAGTAGTACTCTTTTAGGGTGTTAACCCCTCAATGTAATTCCTTCGAATGGCCAGTCAATTCGGAGAAATCAGCCTTCGAAATTCATGCTTAGCTTTTATACAATTAAATTTTAATTTTCCGCAACGAGTTCGTAGCTTGATTGGTAAATCGTCTGCTTTCTATGCTGGAGGTTACGGTTCGATTTCACGCGATCAGTTTTTTTTCTTCAATTCATTTAATTATTTTTTTTAATACTTGCATTTATATATAACGAATGTTTCAGCGTATAACGCAAACTTTGAACACAAAAAAATAAGATTAAAATTTATGGGTACTCGTTATACGCCGGATATAAAAATGATACCTTTAAAAGTAATGGGTTTATATTCTTGATTGCTAAACTTTGATTATGAGTTCAGTCTTTCAGAGCTTTTAATGTTGAAAAAAAATAGCGAAAAGTACAAAAATCGAGGTCCCCACATACGATTTTAAAGCATTGTTAAAGTAACTTATTTAATATAATTACCGTATATTTTTTGGCGTATGACGCGTACTTTTAACACAAAAATACGATTGAAATGTACGGGTGCGCATTATACGCCGGATAAAAAAACTGTAGCTTTAAAAATAAACAAATGAGTGCAAAAAATGTAGATTTTTCCATAAATGTGTATATCCAAATACTGTTTACTTAAAAGAAATGACAATCCTTATGAACATGAATTGTTGGAAAACAGGAAAAGTTCGTCGTATTCGTCTTTTGTTATATCTTCAAATACATCACTAAAAGAATTCTGTTTTACCTTTTCACCATCACTATTACTCTGAACCATAAATAATCATCTTTCGTTTCATGCAGATTTTATGTAGGGTTTATTTGTGCTCCATGCATTTATTGTCCACTCATGCACTCTATCCAGACTTCAAAAGATAAGAGCATTGCACGAGTATATATATTTGATTTCTTCGTAAAAAAAAAAGTACACGTGTTATACAGTGAATATACATAAAAATTAAAAATTGCAGCTTGAAAGTGTATGTGTGTGTAATACGTAGGGATTGCAATACCGGTATACCGGGATACCGAATACCGGTATTTTGAGCCATTTGTACAATTTTGTAATAACGGTATTCGCAATTTCAAATACAGTTTTTTTCGGTATTTACTAGAAATTTTTAAATTGTCTCCGTTATACATTCAGGGACATATAATGGATATAGCAAAACAGCCAACATAGCAAAATAATATACGTTTTTGTTTTTAAGTCTCCCTAACGGGCGAAATTAATTAGACTGTGAATATAAAGTTAAATAGTACAAAAAAAATCAAGGGAAGTGATAAAATATGTGAAACATCCAAGAAGGCTGACTAAAACTGTCCTATTACAACTCAAAGCGACACTGCACACGCGCAGGATTCATAGTCTAATATTCGTATCTGGAAAAACAAGGTTGTAGTTGTGAATAAAGTACGTAATATTTCAATATTTCTTAAATTAGTGAGTTTGTTATTCACATTGTATTTGCATATAATGCAGTAGAATCGTAGAATTGAAGCATTATGTTTTTTAAAATTACATTTCAAAAGTTTGTCATTGTACCACCGACTGAATAGTGATATTTACACTTTTTGTGATTTTAAATAAATAAGATGTTCCTTTACTTTCTTGTGATTCTTTGTATACTGTTATAATTTATAAATTACAAATTATTTTTTGTGATATTTACACTCTCTAATAAAACTGGAAAAGGAAACAAAGAAACACCTGCGTGTTTTATTTTTTTCCCCTAAAATTTCTGCTACCGGTATTGTAATTGGTATCCCGGCATAAAGATCTAAAAAATACCTGTATTAAACTTTTGGACCGATATAGTAATCCCGTTATACGTCGGAATATACGGTATATTTATAATACTTAAATAAAACATAACATTTTCTGGCATTTTTAGATTAGCTTAATGAGTACAATTTTCAATCAATAGATGATCCAGACTTGGAAGTAACTGATGAGGACGACCTTATCTTGCTTTTTCTGAGGTCCAGAAAATTCGACGTGAAGAGAGCTTTCGACTTCATGAAACTTGGTCTAAGTTACGTTGAGTCCTATCGATACATATTGGAGAGAGAAGATCCAGCTATTGTCAGAAGGGTTATCAAAACCAATATGATTGGATTCTTACCTTACAGAGACACCGAAGGAAGAGCTATCATATATTCCAGAGCAGGTAAAAATATGTACAATTAAATCTTGCTACTATGATATTTTCTTGTACAAAATTTTAATTTTCAGTGAAAATCGTTAAACACGAAACTGAGGGGACTGAAATATTTTTTCGTGTTAAAAGAATGTTACAAAAAATAAATAAATAAAACGTATATTCAACAAAACTAAGTTTGTTAGAGTACATTTTATTTAAATAGATATATACATATGCATTTATTTAGTAAAAAAATAAATGAACCAAAAACATTTACAAGAGCTTTATGAAATTTAAGATAGAATTTTCAAGTTTTTTTGAAAAACAAAACATTTATTGGGCTTTTGGAAAATAATCTGATATTTTTCTTTGCGTTGTCTTTCTTGTCATCGAAATGTCGACAAATTGTTCGATGTCATCAACTTTTTTATTCATTTCGCCATTGCAATGCCCAAATAACTGCGTATACTTTTCAGGATGCTCCTCATTTCGAATGATGTGGGGACAGGAGATGCATTATTCATTTCCTTTTCGTCCTCGTAATCTGCATCAATGATATTTTTTGAGCTTTGAACCTTCAAAATGCTTTTATCTGCCATATATATTTGGGGTATTGCATACATTATCATCGTCTACTGTAACGAACTCTTCCGGTGATGAACCTGCGTGGCTGGTGTTTTCCGTATTCAGTTCATTTCCAGAAGGAAAATCTTTTCGTGTTAGAGTATCCGACTACGTTCGGAACCGTGCTTTTAAAAAAGCGTATAAATGGATAATTTTCGTGATACATAGTGTCAATTAGATTAGAATACATGTATAAAATTGTTTTAACTACATTTTGACAAAAAAAATTATTTAAATACAATATTTTGGCAAAAAATTAACTTAGAATAAACTTTTTTCAAAATGTTCTCCTTTTATAAAAAAAATGCTTCTAAAGTAATAATATTTTGTGTGCTGATATAAAGTAAAGACTTCTCAAGAGAGTCTGAACCAGGATTTTTTGAAAATCATATTATATTTAGAGTTACCTCCAATTGAAATAATTATCGGCGTTTTTTACTTAAAATTGCTCCCCTCTGTTGTCGTAAAACATGGATAAGCCCACTTCTAAGTTATATATTTCAAAAATTCTAGTTGAGCCTCTGTAGAGAGGTCTGAGCTATAGACAAGCAAAATATTATTATAATAGAAGCATTTTTCACAAAAGGAGAATATTTTGAAAATGGGTCATTCTATGTTCATTTTTTGTCAAAATATTGTACTTAAATAATTTTTTATTGTAATACTATTCTTAAAACAATTTTATATACATTTTCTAATATAAGTGACACTAAATATCATAAATATTATCCATTAATACGTTTTTGTATAATCCCGTTCCGAACGTAGTCGGATACCTTATGCGATTTTCGTTTCGTGTTAAGAGAAAAATAGGCATGAAAATGCATATTAGGTGAGTACGGATGTCACAATCCCGAGGTACCCTAGTGATCTTTTCCTTTTCCCAAGGGGTTTACTATCTTTGGTAAACACGGGTGTCACGACCCCGGGGTACCCCAGTGATCCTTCTCTATTTTCGACCCTCCATCTTGTCATTCAATTTCTCCTTTTCTTTTTTTCCCGTCCAGACCACAGACCTATGAATGTTTGGCGCAGTATAGCCAAAACTGGCTCTTGAGCCATAAAACACCAAACTCATCATCATCATCATGAAAATACATAGCAGTTTGTCGGGATCGTTGTATTATTTCGTGTTAAACGTATTTCACAGTATATCTCTCAATGCCATATGTGCTTTGCTCACTTATTAAGATTTCCTCTTTTTTTCCGGAGAATCTATATTTATTTCTTGGAATGGTTTATTAATATTTGCTAAAAAACACATGAATTTTATTCTCTATTTTTATTTACAATTTTCATTATTCGATGCAGTCAAAAGAAGAGGCTTATCAGGAATAATTATATAGAGAAAAGGAAGGACTTTTTATTACAAAAGGAAGACACTTTTCATATTAATAATAATAATAATAATAATTTAAAATATAATATATATAATATAAATACATTATTTTTATTTACTATATACTTATTATATATTACATACTATAATATATAACATATAGTATAAATATAATATATAATCGTGCTGTGTGTTATACTTATAACATAAATTTAAAAGCCCGATAAAATACTTCCTTTTTCTACAAAAAAAAATTTCCTCAAAATTTGATTAATTATTCTACTTATTATTATTCGTGTAAAATTCACTTCTCTACTTTTGAAAATAAAACAATTCCTTCAGCAGTTGTACTTTTTAAAAGCTGTTACACACAATTCTGCTTAGCAACTAAAGTTATTTTTAGAAGTTTCTAAAAATCGTAGAAACAATTTTAATTGAATTCAAACTTGACCCTGAAATGTCATTCGCTCAACTTAAAATTCACACATTAATGTCAATCAATGTAAATTTCTAAAAAAAAAAATCTGAATAGGCTAATTTTTCCTTGTTCTGTAAAATGAAGAGTTCATGACATTTAAAATTACTATCCTTCTCTCTTTTGAATCTTTCACAAAATAAAAAGTTCTACCTTCAATTAATTTTGAAAAAAAAAAGATTCTTTCGAAAGGATGAAGGCTGATTTGCGTATGTATTAAGCGACTAAATGATGACGCATGAATACTAGGTTACTTACTAATCGCAATTCATTTACAATTCTTTAAATCGGCAGGTGAAGTTGTCACAAACTCTCTCTCTCTTTATGTTTCCATGCCACGTCACATCAGTGAGACTTTTAGCTCCTGTCGAATTTAATACGTATTTGTTTTTTGTGTGTTCTACGCTTTATTCTTCCGTATAATCAAAATCAAACGATTCGCCCGTTCCTATGAAAATTCATCAAATTTAACTTCCTTTTAAATGCAAGTGTTAAAAATCTCCTGGTGTCCATAACGAATAATTATAACCTCACGATATTAAATAAAACATTGCTACTATTCATTCATGAACTCTTCTCGCTGCTTTCCATTGTCTGATTAAAACTAAATTCAGTCGTGCAACAGCCCATGGCCTACTCTGTGCCCCTATTTCAGTTTTCATGAACTTGGATACTACGGTGCATGAGTAGATGTTCTCCGGTCAGATATATAGTAAGTCTGACTCAAAACCCCCAGTGTTTAGTTCACAAGAAAGCTAGGTACTCATTTATGGACTCACTGATGGGATAAAAGGCCGAGTTGGCCTTGCTCAGCCCGATGTTTGAACCCCGCACCTGTGGCGTGGAAGCGCGATACGCTACCACTCGGCCACTGGGCCTAATAGTCCAACACCAAATATAAAAAGAAAGATCACTCGTGTCCCTGAAGCGCAATGGATAGTAAGTTGGACTTCTAATTCAAAGGTCGTGGGTTCGAATCCTACATGGGCTGACCAAATTTCTGAGAATGTGATTTATGAATGAATAAATAGTAACAAACAAAAATAATAGCTCGACATCATGCATAGAAAGGAAAATCGCTTTCTATTTTGCCACTTTATAGTGTGAATCTGTCATATGTATATACATATTTATATTAATTGTAATTATTTAATAAAAAGTAACTAAAATAAAAATTTTCTTTGTTGACCTAAGTAGGAATTGACTTTAAAAAAATCATATAATTAATGTCGATATTAAATAAAATCTTCCTCCTTTTCCTTCATGAACTCATCCCGCTGCTTTCCACTGCCTGATTAAAACTAAATTCAGTGGTGCAACAGCCCATGAGGTCCAAGGCCTACTGCGCCCATTCTTTGTAACTTATTTACTTTAATTTATAAATTTTGTTTTGTTATTTACTTTTTATTTTTATTTATCTTGTTTTGTTTAACTTCTGTAAGCCCCACATAAAACTTGTGGTGTACGGAAATATTATTATATCTGTCTTCAATAATATATATATATATATATATATATATAGCCTCGCGAAAATACGAACTATATCTTATTTCAAATCAAAGTTGGCATCTTGTCTTTCACTCTTATATTATCCAGTCATGAAAACACAGTATACTGGGCGTATTATTTCATCATAGTTTGTTCGGATAAAAAATAATTCGAACACTTTGTTCATTGGTTTCGAATTTTTTTAATTCTATATTAGAATTTTTTAATCTGGGTGTGATATAAAAAGTTTTAAAATAAATAACTTATGCTGTGTAATCAAAGACATGCTCTTTTATATAATCATGTATTCTCCCAAAATTGAAAATAACAGAATGCGCTTAGAAAAAAAATTCTGTGAGGATTTAAGCAGAATCATCTTATATGGATCAAATAAAAAGAACCATCCTGATTTAAATCCATTTCCAAGGCAACTAACAAGGCATTGTTATTATTATACATTAGTGTGGATCATGGTTATAAGGAGAAAAACCTATCTACGTGAAAAAAATGTTCTTTTGTATGGAGATAAGGAAAAAAATAATTTTAAAAAACACACAGTTACCAAATTTAATATTGCCACAACTAGATTGAACTTTTGATAAAATGGTAAAAGACTTTATTTTGGTCATATGACTTTAAACCCAAAACAAAATTGTTTTTCTACAATATAAATAACCAAAAGGGGTGATTATTGATTACTGAGTACTGAGACGTACAATGTACATTGCAATATTTCATAACCTAAGCTCTGTCACCCCGCACCGTCGAATTAGTCTGATATAAGCTTTTTTTCACTCACCACTTTATTGTGCACTGTGATTTCAACAGTAGGCTTTTTTTAAAGTTTTATTTTTAAGTATCCTCTAAATATACCTGGAGGTTTTTTCTTGTGCTATTTGGCATGCACCCTCTCATTACAAAAAAAATATTCTAAAGTGTTTTTTTTTTTTTTTTTTTAACAAAAATTATTTTGACTTTTTACCATAACAAAGCTCAAATACCTAAACTTCATTCCTCTTTTGCGGCAATACTTAACATAAAAATAAAATTTTTATTTTATCTTTCCCTTCATCTATATACCAGATAACATCTTTTTCGCATATGTAGATTTTCACCATAAAATTTTTCGATGTACCCTACCTTTTTTTCTCACTACAGCCATGAAATATGCGACAATTTCATTTTATCTTTCCCTTCATCTACTATATACCAGATAGCATCTTTTTCGCATATGTAGATTTTCACAATAAAATTTTTCGATGTACCCTACTTTTTTTTCTCTCATTATAACCATGAAATTTGCGACAATATCTGAATATATATCAATTTATTGATAAAAACATTACTCAATATCCTTTATTTAAAATCAATTTTGTACATTCGTATGAAGCCAGTTAATTCCCAATGCTTTAACTATAAAGGCAGTTTAACATGAAAATCCTTGAAATTATTAGCAGTGAAATTAGGACAAATTTTTAGCTGCTAGATGTTATGTAACATGTTACACAAACAGGTAATAACTAAAAGATGTTAAGTAAATGACGTTACTAGGTTAGGATATAACGATGCTTGAATATCCCCAAACCAAAGTTAAACTCAAATATTTGATTCAAAGCAAGTCTTTCTGTCTTTTTCTTTTTAGTAATAAAGCTACAGACAGCTACGTGACACAGCTTTAACTCCGTTACGACCTTGTTTATACCATACAACAAAAAATAATTTCCACTTTCTCTAACTGGAATTATTTATTTTATGCTAAGTTTATTATTATTATTCAGCATTCTGAATAAACAGGTTTTCTTGGCCTTTATTTAAATATGTGTTATGCTAATGCGTGCGTAATATACTTTAAGGAACAAAATAATTATTGCTCTGAGCTCTGCTAACTATTTGAATTCAAAAAAGGATTTTTGTAGTTCCTAAGGGCCCATGTGAGAAAAAAATATTCCGCTTCAATTAAATATTTAGGTTTACATGTGTATGTGTGTGTAGTGTTGGCTCTAAGAAAGTACAACGAAAGTAGAGAATACTGGAAATCCTAAATAGACAAGGATTTGCTCAACATTTGCCTGATGATTTAAGTACTCATTACTAAGGTAACCAACCGTACTCCTTAGGAAGGACAGTCCTCCTTTTATAGGTTTTGTCCTTCCTCCTTTTTGTCCACCTTTTCAATATTTTAATACTGATCTGTTAATCTCTGTATTCAGAGATGAATCAAACATGTTTCCAAAATGTCGAAGAATGGTCCGGAACAAATATCACAGGAAATAACAGTTTTCAAAGGTGTTTTTTTTTTACTTGGTCTCAAGTAAAGTAAGCAAATATAGAAAATTACGTTGAGTTTTTATAGAAAGAAATGCCTGTTATTAAAATCGATAACAATGGTCTGTTTGAAGTAGAAAGAAGACTGAATGAATATTTAAATTCTAATAAATTAGAACAGTTGGAACATCAACATGCTGAGAAATTGGTAAAAGATGGGTGAAATTGCTTAAAACATTTCAAAAATGAACACATTCCATATAGAAATGTAATTATTCTTGTTGAATTTACTTTGTGCTGCCCTGGAACTAATGCATTGAAAGAATTTTTTTTCAGTTGGTAATGATTTTTGTGAAGTAACTAGTGATAAATCAAAATTGAATGTTAATATTTTAGCTACAGCGCTTACTGTAAAATTCAGTCTGAAGAATATTTTTTGCCCGAACTTTCCGATATATCAGAAAATGATATGTTGACAAAAAAAATGTATTCAATGGAAAAATGCTCGTTTAAAGCATTCGACTAAGTTCGGAACCGTGATTTTAAAAAGGCGCATAAATGGGCAATCTTCATGATATTTAGTGTCACTTAGATTAAAATACATGTATAAAATTGTTTTAAGGACATTATGACAAGAAAAAATTATTTAAATATAATATTTTGGCAAAAAATTAACTTAGAATAACCTTTTTCCAAAATGTTCTCCTTTTGTGAAAAATGTTTCTATTACAATAATAGTTTGCCTGTAAATAGCTCAGACCTCTGCACAGAGGCTCAACTATGATTTTTGAAAAATTGACATTATTTTCAAAGTTATAACCATTTGAAATAATAATCGGCGTTGTTTTTCTGAAAATTTCTCCCCTCTGTTGTCGTAAAACATGGTTAAACCCACTTCTAAGTTATATATTTCAAAATTTCTAGTTGAGCCTCTGTACAGAGATCTGAGCTATAGACAGGCAAAACATTATTATAATACAAGCATTTTTCACAAGTGGAGAATATTTTGAAAATGGGTCATTCTATGTTCATTTTTTGTCAAAATATTGTACTTAAATAATTTTTTATTGTAATACTATTCTTAAAACAATTTTATATACATTTCCTAAACTAAGTGACTCTAAATATCACAAATACTATCCATTTATGCGCTTTTGCAAAACCACGGTTCTGAACGTAGTCGGATACCTTAAGATAATAATAAAAAAGAATGCAAGCGTAATTCGCGTACTTTTGACATTTTATGTGACCACTGGCAAGTCAGGATAAAAAGTTGTTCCAGAACTCCTATCATAATCAAGAGAAAGTATTGAATTTGACCTGTTTCTCATTCATCAATAACGTGGGGGGAGGTTTTGACAACGCGATTCTGCGACACTATTTAATTCTAGATAAATACAAGCCGAAGAGGTATAAGCAAAAGACATATAAACATAATAAATTTTCGAGGCACCGAAATTATTTCTTATTCTGAATGCTGTATTTTTTTTCCTTTCCTTAGATTGCTGGAATCCTGATGAAATTCCTGCTGCAGATTGCATTTTTACTGGTATTATGGCTGTGCAGTCTGCGGGTCACAACCCTGTAAATCAAATAGCTGGCTTCATCGTTATCCTAGATTTAAAAGATCTGAAAGTCCACCAAGTGTTAGCTATGAGTCGATGGATGATATTTGGAGCAATTACACTTCAGGTAAAATATCAGATAAATATTGCACCTACTCGTTTTAAAACTGATTTTCTACACATAAAATAAATCGACTTATGTGAGTCCGTGACTGCGTTATTTTTTTTTCTCTTTGCCCTTCCTGTTCAGGTACAAAATTCTCTATCAATATTTCCTAGAGAGATTAAATCTAAATTTTTTTTATCTAAATTACATCAAAAAATTACTACGTTCTTTGTATCATCTCTTTATTCCACTTATATAATTTCAAGGGTATTACTGAACTATAATATGATATTTGTACCGCATAGTGGCCTTGGCGAAAGCCAAATATTAATGATGCCAATCTGGAAACTTTAAATAGCAAACACAATTGTTATGGGTCACCATGTGTAACAGAAGCCCAAAAAAATATAGTTGTGCTAAGTAGAAGGAATGCATTTTGTGTTTTAATAAAATTTGAGTTTACTGCTTAATCAATAATTAAATTAAACATATTTAATGCTTTCAGATTTATTATTATTAATAATAATATCCCAACTAATTTTTGTATATCGTGATTTTTTTTTCCCGTACTAAATGTCTCTTTCCTTAATAAGCATTATGAAGCTTATATAGAATTTTATCATTTTCTTTGAAAATATTGCTGTACTTTGGAAAAGTGAACAGAATGAATCAGAAATAAAACTTTAATTATCTGAGTATCATGTTTTTTTTCAAAGCTTTTTTTTATGTAATTTACAGTTAATTACTTCATTTCCCAAGCTTTGTAGAATTCAAAAAGCCCATCCTTGTGACATTGTTTACACGAAGATGTTAAAAAAAAATTTTTTAAATTATTTATTTTATTCCCGATATTTTATAAATAATTACACAGTTCACAAGGCACACGTAGTTTTACTTCAATCCTGTAATCATTTTGAATTCATTTTAATATTCATCTAAATGAGCTAGGGGTGTACATAAGAGTAGGATTTGGGAGTTCAAACCTCTCGCCTAGACCAATAGGTTTTTAATTTTTAACATACAGATTACACCTCAATGCTTTGTCTTCGTTTTCTTTAAATGTAACCCTTCCCTTTAAAGTAGCCAATATACATTAATGAAATGATCCATATTTAGCTTTTTAGGTACTTCGTAATATACCGTCGAACAGTTTCGTCAAATCAAAAGACGTCGCCAAATGTCGCGATATAGTGCTAATAGTGGTAGCCACTCTCGCTAATGTTTGAACACAATCATTACAACAATAATAGCATTTGGCAACATCTTTGAATTGGCGACATCTTTTGATTTGGTGAAATTGATCGACAGTATAATACGTAAGTACCGCTTTTTTTATCATTATTATTCTAATGTATGTAATGATTTTTTGCTCGGGTTTTTTTTATAATATTTTTAATCGTTTATTTTAGCGAGCTTGTCCCTGTTTCATGAAAGCCTTCCATGTCATAAATACTCCTCCATTTTACAAAATCGGGTGGAAACTTGTGAAGCCCCTGCTCAGTGAAAAAATCAGAAAACGGGTAAGTGATAGAATTTTTTTTTTAATGAAAAACATGTAATATTTTGTTTATATCTATAAAATGAATGTTTAAATGATAGAGAGTATATCAAAATCGGGAAAGAACCGGTTTTGCTCAAGACCGTTGTATTACAAACATTTTGAGTTCCTGAAATTGTTAATTTTTTAAAGATTTACGAATTACTATCTTAAACCCAAGCTATATTTCCATTAGAATGCATGCCAAAGAATTAAAAAAGTATTTCCATCTGCTTAATTTAAACCTTCTAGCTTCTATTTTACGTTTATTTTCGTTATTAATATGAATGTTTTCAGATTTTAAAGAAAAGTCAAGAAAATTTTTTAAATTTCATAGAACACAGATTATTATTTACTGTAACCTTCAATGTATTTTCTTTATTCTTCCGGGTTCTTTTTATTGCATTCAATTCTGTATAATAATATAGATCTGAGAATGTAAATTAGAAATTTCCTAGTATAAACATAACATAAATATTGCGTTAAGAAACCCGAAAGTTTTTTAAAATGTTTGAGATTGTTGATTTGTTTACTTTTCATCTCTATTATTTTATTGGGAATAAATTTTACCTTGAAATTTAACTTAATCGTGTTTAGATAATTTTCTCTCTTATTTCATTTCCTTCATTTAGTTTTCAATTTACTTTGCTATCAAATAACAACAAAAAAAATTATGAAAATTCTAATTTTCCATTCGGAAATAAAAAATTCCAAAGCAATAACCCAAATCATTCAAGGATTTAAAATAATACAGAAATTATTATGATTGTGATAAATGTCGACACGTTTATATAATTTTATGAATGGCTTAAACATATATAATTTCAAGCCAATATTTATAGGTTTATTATTATTTATATGCACCTCTCAATGGTGCTAACACACAGCAAAAATGTTTTCCCGATATTTTTTTATATAATTTCTGTTTCATATTAGTCAAGTGTGAACTTTTAAGTAATTTTTTAGTATTTCGTCAAATAATTTCAGAATTAGCTTCATAAAGATTTTATGTTTATTATCATATATTATTGCTGAAATTTTAGTGAAATTAATAACTGGAATTTTGATTCTTCGTCTACGAATAGGAAAAAATATTATGTTGTATACATTCTGCATATGGTGATATTTATCTTTTATTTGAAGGAAATACATTTTTTAAATAAATTTAGCTTTAACCCCCCCCCCCCCGCTAATATTTAGTTATCATTTTATTTGCTTCAGTCAGCCCGAGAGCGAAATGCCTTAAGGCTGTCTTCGGTAAAAGTACGAGAGCTCTAACTAAGCGCGAAGCACGTTTTCAGACAGCAAAATGACTCAATTTCCATGGGAATTTGCAATATTATAACTCGTACCTCTGTTAACAATATAGTGTTTTTAAAAATTTCAAAATATTCCGTGAATACTTTCTTTTTTGTTTTAATACGTGAAGGCAAAGTCCAGTTAACATTACGGTATAGGATAAAAAATGCGAAATACATTTTATACCAGAAAAAATGAATCAACCCGGTTAAAAAGGGGAAGTATGATAAAAAATGCTGCTCTCTAAGGGATAGTGAAGCCAGAATATCATATTAATTTTCATTTCTTTTATATTTGAAAAAATGTTCCAAATTCGGGTCCTATTCTTTAACATTAACCCAGCGTTTCTCAAACTGTGGGGTGCGCCCCCTAAGGGGGCATGATAACTCTAGGAGGAGGGCGCGAGCATACTGAAAAGTCGAAAACAAGAGATTATTTTAAAACAAATTATTAATTTACAGAAAGTTAGCAGACGAAATGCATTCTGACATTATAAAAAATGAAATACAAATTTATATTGATATAAAACACTTATAAAAAATACATTGTGCAGTACTGATACATTTATAATTAATTTAATGATACTAAGTTAAGAACAAGTCTAATAATTACCAGTGATTCCATGGGCTTGTCATATATAAAATTATACACAAAAATTAGCACTCGATAATTTTTGTACGGTTTATAGTTTATCCCTTAACTGCCGACTAAAGGTTTCGCGATTCGCTCCCCAATGCCACAGTTTTTCAACACTTAGGCGAGGGCATGTGGTGTATTGGGGGAGAGAAAAGTAATAAATAATCAAATCCTTTGAAATAAGTAAATCCTTAGTAAACATTGTCAAGGTCCTATTATTGCATTCCAAAGCCTTCGGAATAATTTTATGGATATCAATTCAGAGAAAAGATCGTACTTCGGAAAGACGTATATATACGTCTGGGACAATTAACTTTTTGGCTGAGTGAGACATCTGTATACGCAGGATGGCACTTAAGAGGTTAAAGTCGTACTGCAGCTTTAGCATCAAAGTATAGTATTTTTGAATTCAATGCATTATATTTATGTAAAGAGGGGCGATGAAAATTATGATTGAATATTGGGTCGCAAGTATTGAAACTTTGAGAAGCACTGCATTAACCGAAAACAGCCTTAAGTTCGAATAATCTGTCCATAAACTGAATAGATTTGGATTTTTGAAAAATCAACACATACACAAATTGTCTTTTATATTTATGCATTTTAATCTTCTAAATGTAGAAGACGATTACCGTAGAATCCGACGTATAACGCGCCTCTATACTTTCAAGCTGCAATTTTTAGTTTTTAGAAATATTCGACATGTAATGCTCACCCCTTTCTTACGAAGAAACCTGAAATGAAGGTGTGCGCACTGCTCTTATTTTTTGAAGTCCTTTATGCGAGGTATTCCCTGTTTTAGTAAAAAATTGTTTACTTCTGGAATTACAACTCCTTAAGTTCATAAGGAATGTTATTTCTTTCAAATAAACATTATTTCGATGTATGTAGACGTCTAATTTTTTTTTTTATGCGCATCTTCTTTTTATTTTTAAAGCTCTCATTTTTAAACCCGGCGTATAGCGCGCACCCGTAAATTTCCGTTTTTATGGTGATCAAAGTTACACTGTTCGTAATAGACGATAGAAAAAAAGCTTTCATAAATCATAAGCTCTTTTTTATAGTTTACAGCACTCGTGAACTTTTGTTTAATACAGTTACAGAGCTTACAAATCTACTTTTCTCATTATCCACTATGTTTTTGTTATTTGATACTCATTTATATTGAGATGTGAAAGAAAAAAGTTCAAATTTCCAGGTTGGAGTAGAAAATTAGATTTCTTGTATGGGGTTATATACATTTGATAAATCTGAAAAAAAAGGCTTCCTTGTTTATATTTCATCAACATACAGCCTCAAAATCCTGTTATTTCTCAGAGGAAACATGTGAATTTAATCTTTGTAAAAGAAAAATTGCTCTCCCCCCACTCCATTGTTCTGTTATTCAGGAAAGAAAAATAGCAAGAAACTGCTCTATATATGGATGATAAAATTAGGACTTTCATCAAATCCCTAAGGGGATGATCAATTCACGCAAGATGTTAAAATAATGTCTCTTTAATGTCATTTCCTTGTTGTAAGTAAGTGATTTGATCAAATCCCCGAACTGTTTTAGCGAAATGATGAAATGAACAAGTCAGCCCTTTTTTTAAAGATATGGGGTTGATATTTAGGGGATCGATAGTACTACCTGTATGGTTAGGAAGTACAAGGACTCGCCCCCCCAGGTGTCTCCCCCCTCCCCCTGGACAGCATTTTGCCAATGCAAATCATGACTAGTTCACTTCATCATTTCACTGAAACAGTTCAGGGTTTGATAAAATCACTTACTTTCATAATGGAAATGACCTTGAAGAGACGTTATTTTAACATCTCCCGTCAACTGATCCTATCCCTTAGTGATGATGTGAAATCCCTAAGGAATAGAGGCGGGAGACACCTGGGGGGATCGAGTCCTTGTACTTCCTAACCATACAGGTAGTACTATCGATCCCCTAAATATCAACTCCATGTCTTTAAAAAAATGGCTGACTTGTTCATTTCATCATTTCGCTAAAACAGTTCGGGGATTTGATCAAAGCACTTACTTACAACAGGAAAATGACCTCAAAGAGACGTTATTTTAACATCTTGCGTGAACTGATCATCTCCCTTAGGAATTCGATAAAAGTCCTAATTTCATCATTTTCCTGCGACATATATGTATTCACAAAATAACAGTACCGAAATCACACTAGAATTTAAAATCAATTCGACATTTTACATATATTATGGCTATAATGGCAAGAAATGTTTTAAATAATTTAGTATAGGAGTGGGAAATTGTTTTGGTTCGAGGACCACATTGTAGAAGCAGAGGATACTAAAGAGCAGCACCTTCTTAAAATGATTGCATTAATAATGCAATTTTATTCGATTTATTTGTTCTGCTAATTTTATACACCATCTATAGAAGCAAGCACATTCATTTTTAGAATAAGTTGAATGAGACAAATGCATCTTATACTTT
Organism: Trichonephila inaurata madagascariensis; assembly: GCA_019973955.1. Classification (NCBI taxonomy): domain Eukaryota; kingdom Metazoa; phylum Arthropoda; class Arachnida; order Araneae; family Nephilidae; genus Trichonephila; species Trichonephila inaurata. The sequence continues at coordinate 127,284 of BMAV01003431.1, forward strand.
TTTGCAATTTTTTTTAAATCAGGAGTGAGATTGCTTGTTGAAATTTTCATCACAGCCAGCAAGCTTATGTCAGCCAACTTGCATCTATATTTACTCTTGTTGATCTCCATGCAAAAAACACTTCCTCGCAAACATATGTAGAGCTGGTCAGTGATGGCACAACAGAACAGTACGTCTTTAAGTAATTTTTCAGTTTAATTGTTCACAACTATTTACAAGACAGTTCGTCATTTAAAACAGTTCCTAATACTTCGTCGTTAGTTTCGTTGGTCGTCATTTTCTATCATGGCGTCGTACGTCGTGTTTCTCGTCCTTTTCTAAACGTGGCGTTGTTTTCTAGTGCGTCTAACAACTGGCCCAAAACACTGAGAACGCTCCTAGGCATGCGCAGTACGTTTAGTGAAGTGGCTTGGAAATAGATGCCGGCACCACATATATGTCGATTAAAGTATAAAGGGCAACTCTCCAGCAAATTTCTTCATACGTGGAAGTTTTTCAGCTGACAAAGATTTGTAGAAATCAATTAATGTACTAGCATAAAACATTTCCTTCACACTGTGATCTGACTACAAGTCAATAAGTTCAAGCTGTAGCTCTTCAGGTGCTGTATCGATATCAACAGTAATGAGATGACAGAGCAAATTGAATTTAGGATCAATTTTCTTAAAAGTTCAGACATCTTGTGACCTCGTCCTCCAAACTCTGCAGAATATCTCTTTGTAGAAACACTTTTAAGTATTTTGTTTTCATCATAAAGAAATTCTGTTTTTCTCATTGTGAAAAATACAAGACGAATCTTTGACCGCGCACGGGAAAAAAAAATCTCAATTCATAGCGGATTTTCTGACTATCTTGGTGGCCAGCAAAAAAAACACTTTGCTGTACATTATTTCCCCACCCCTGATTTTGTAGATTGTTTAACCATCAAAGTGTTTGGCCTTCATCAATGTCGTTACATTTTCTTAATTAAACAGCTGCTTTTCGTAATTGTCAATGATTTTCACGATCAGTCTGCCTGAAAGCCAATAAAAATCGCTTTTGGGATGACTTGAGCATATTTTAAGTTATGTAGGTCACACTTTCACTTTTTGAATAAGTATCGCTAGTTCAAGGTTCTTAGCCGCCTCAAGACAAGCGTGAACTTTTTACTAATGTCCTTGACCGCTTCCTCCTCGTTAACATCATTTTACGCTTTCTCAACGAATAAGGAAAATAACTGATCAGGCGGTCGCTGAAAGATGTAATTACACATGACACTTCTAGGATATACACAGGACTCGATTTTAAGTTTTAAATATTTTTTTTTACTCCAGTGTAACCAATCGTGTGTTAGACGTCGTGGTTTCATATAGTAACCAACTGGATTATCAACATTTTTGGCCTCATTATTATTTACGATTTCGTGTGGTTTGATATTGTTCATATTTGTGAATTGTAATTAGTTTATCTTGTTTCCTCTAGATTGTAGTAAACTATGTAAAACTTTTTTTTTCATATAAACTGTGTTGTTGAGAAAGAAGTTCGATATAAATCTAGAAATAATTATGTCTGTTATATAAACATGTTTTTAAACACTGTTTTAAGATTCAAATCACATACGAATATATTTTTTAAAAAAACTTTAATCTCATTATTATTATTGCTTTACAAATAATGTGTATTGATTGGTTGATTGAGAGTTTTTCGGAAAAAAAATTCAAAATCAAAAATATGTCCAAAATTTCTGATGAAACAGTATCACATCTGACTCTCAATATACCTTTAAAAAAATATCAAATATTATTTTTTTAATGAAAAATAATTCAAAATTATTATTTAATAAATAAATATCTATCACACTCACACAGGATCAAGCATATATGTATAGATAAATAGATAGGAAGTATTAAGATGGATAGAAATTATTTTTTTCATAATTACAAAATCTAAACGAAAAAGATGCTCTCGTGTGTACAGTTGAAAAGAAAAATAAAATCGATTGTCATGTTAAGTATTTTCTTAATGGACATGAAGCTTAGGTATTTGAGCTCTTTTTTGTGGTAAAAAATCGGAGTAAATTTTGTTTAAGAAAAACAGGTCTTTTTAACATTTATTACCATGAAAGAACACCTACAGAATAGTCACAAGAAAAAACATCAGGTACACTTAATAGCTTCTTTAATTTCAAATTAAAAAACCTACTATCTAAATTACAATAGAAGACTGTAGCCCGTTGGGATGAATCGGTAGATCATTCGATGAGCAGCCTTAATTGATCTCTGGGCTAAATATAGTTTATTTACTCTCTCTCTATATACAGTAAATTTTACACAATTCTACAATATATATATATATATATATTGGGAGTTATTCCCTCTCTATGATCATACCAGAGCTTCAGCAGCCTAACTGACTGATTCTACCGGTTTTCTTCTACAACTAGACGGAACCATGCAAGTACTCTGTCTAGTGGCGCCATCTAGAAGTTATTACAAAAGTAAATGATTGTAAATATAACCATTTGCTACAAGACCAAAAAAAACTTGGATTAGATTGATTTGATGGTTATTGGAGAAAGAGATAGGGTTATGAAATGTAGTAATATACATTGTACTCTTCATTACTCAGTACTAACTTATCAATCATCATCGATTTTGCTATTTATGTTGTAAGAAAATAATTTTATTTTGAGTCTAAAACCATCTAACCAAAATTAAGTCTGTTTCCATTTTTTCGAAAACTCAATCCCTTTGTAGTAATATCAAAAACTCTGCAATTATTTTTTTTAAATTATTTTTCTCCTAATCTCTACACCATAGAACGTCTTTTTTGCATATAGGTAGGATCCAATTAATAATAATTTTTTCTCTATCGTGTGTGTGTGTGTGTGTGTGT